>PVJA010010928.1:0-56074 GCA_004027025.1 Myocastor coypus
CAGGCCGCATCACAGGGTACTGACCTGAGCCCTGCCTTCCACAGGCTCCTCCTCCAAGGACCCTCTTGCTGTCCAATTCTTCTTCTGCACCTGCTTCTCAAGGGAACAGAGTCAATGCACCACCATTTTGCCCAAAAGAATGACACAGCCAGTAATTGGGCAACACAGGCCTTTGGATCTGGTGTTAGAGTAGCAGTAAATGCCTCAGTTTCTTTCATACTTTAGAGTTCATGCTCTGGATCACTCAGTCCATCCACATGTCCAGCTCCTGGGGACAGCAAACTCACACATGGCCTGATTTCCAGAGGCAGACAGACAGGCTGCCGTTCTCAATTGCATTCAACATGAGGGTAGACTTTAGAGAATCATCCCAAATACATAATTTAGTTGCAACTGATCCTAATGATGGTAGAAAGAATAGGTGATATCATTCAGCATTAATGTTAGTGCCAGGTATTGGTGTGTGTGTGTGTGTGTGTGTGTGTGTGTGTGTGTGTGTGTGTGCAAGCGCACATGCTCATGCGTGCATGTGTTCATACAAAAGCTCTTCAATGGCTCTACATGGATCCAAGAGCTCACATGTGCACCAAGAGCCACAGCCTGTGCTTCAGGGACAAATGGGGACCCCCACACAGCTGGCTGCCAGCCAGCCCACCCTGCCAGAAAGCACCCTGAAGCTGAGGTTACGCAGTCTGATAGAGACTGTCTCCAGTTTATGCCAGGCGCCACCAAGAACAGGATGCACCAGTAAGCAATAAACCATATTGGCTCTGATTCCTAATAAAAGAAGAGTGTCCTGCAGTGTGCATCAGCTGCGGAGGAGGCAAATGCAATACTGAAAAGTGAAAAATCCATGTGTGATTTATCCGGGAGAGTGACTTTTATGCTTCAGATGTCAAACAATCGGGGAGATGGAACGTCTGACACTGTGTGAACTCCAAGCATGCCATAAGCTGGTTGTCAGAGACAGAGGTGGAAGGGAAAAGGGTGGTGCGGTACACATGGTGTCCTCACCCCCACCCTTCCCCCAAACGAGGAGTGTCCCCCACCCACACTCCCTTCCTGCAGAGAATGAGGCAATATGCCACCTCTACCTGCCACATCCTGCTTTTCCTCTACCTCATGGAAACCAGAGCCAGTCACTCTTGACCAGGTGGTACCTCCACCTCATGAGAAAAAGCCCCTCCCCAGGAAATCTTCTGACACCCGGGGGCACAGGGAGTGGTGAAAGAACAGATAGGCTTTATGTAGGTCCAGCTTCCAGAAGGGCTGTGTAGCACCGGGATTACTTCAGTCCCCAGTCCTTCCACCCCAGAAAGGACAGATTTGAGGATCCCCACCCTTTAGATCAGGCTTGGTCCTTCCTAATGATCCCTGAGCATCTGTTCTGTAACCTGCCCATTAGGAGAGGCAGGGATCCAGGCCCCAGCACCTCCAGATGTACCTGGCAGCGTGAGTCACTGTCCTCTCTATCCACCTTTTCTGTGTGCTACACCTCCTCCTTATCAATCTATAAACTACGTGGGCTTGGGGACCCCCTCTCTGGGTCCTGCCTGGGGTATCCTCTATACGTTCTTAGCTCTGGAAGCTACACAGTTGGAGCTCAAAACCCACTTACAGAATGACTGAGCCTGCTTGAGAACATGCTGTTTGTCTTGGTTACTTTTTTCTCTTTGTCGAGAGAAAATATCTGATTCCCAGAGATGAAGAGGGAAAAGTTTATTTAGCTGATAGTTCATGGAGGTTTCAGTCCACACTCAGTTGGCTCCCAGGCAGAGTGGCACATGGCTGAGGGCAGCAACTCACGGTGGTGGCAGACAACAAAACCTGCAAGAGCAACAGGGAGGAGCAGCAGAGCCTCTGTCCCTCCCTTGTGCTGTATGCAGGCTTCTCTGTCCCCGGCAGGTGCAGCACTCACGCTCAACCCCAGCACTGGACCATTAGTGAATCAATAATGCTACAAGGGACCTTCAAGATAGCTCAGCAGACTAAGCACCTGCTTAGACAAGTGCAGGGACTGGGGCTTGATCCCCAGCACCACATGCTCTGCCAGCCCCATCCTCAGGCACGCTGACCCAGTGACTAAGACTAGGTGTGGTGACACAGGCCTATAATCCCAGCTCTGGGGAGACCACAAACAGGAGGATCACTACGAATCTATGCTGAGTAGTCAGACCTTGTACCAAATAAATAAAGTAAAATAATAGTAATAATAATAATAATAATAATAATAATAATAATAATAATAATAAAGAATACTACAAGCCCACCACATGAGGCTCTGGGGACATTCATGGGGACATTCAGATACAAACCATGACACTGTTGTTCTTATCAGGTGAGGAAGCCAAGCACGGAAACTATCCCCACACTGGGCAGAAAACAGGCATACGAGGCATGGGACGAGCAGGCACGTGCTAGGCAGGAGCAGGTGAGTCATGGGCTTCCTCGGGACCACTGCCCAGGGCTCAGGGCTCACTGCACTACTGGTGTACGATAAACCAGGGTGAATAAAATGAATGAGCTAAGTGAAAGGAAGAATAATCAAAAGAACAGAGAGGAGTAATATGCCCAGAAATGAAATGAACCGATGTAATTGAACCTGGAAATGCTGGGTAGAGAGCTGAAGCTACGGGCACTGAACCTCAGTAAAACGTCTGTCCCAGAGTTACCTGGCCCTCCTATAGGATATGACGTCAGTTCTCTGCAGCGTGGATAAGAGTACATGCTGTCTCTTGTCACTTGGCTTGCTGATCATGGCACCAGCCCGTGAGCTGGCACCAGGGTGGCCACATCCAAAATAGAACTGAATAACTTGACCCTCACTGACCTACAGACATGGAGGAAATGGTCATGTCCCATGGGCAAGGTAGGCCCTGCAGGGCAGGGTAGGCTCTGGACAGCAAAATGCCGATCTTCTCACAAGCTTTTGAACAAGCCTGAGCAGTTTGGACTACAGAGGGAGCCTGAGGGGGAGGCTGTTGTGTGTCCTGTGAGCCTAAACATGTAGTTCAAGGGTCAAAAAGAGCCAGCGAAGACCTCTCAGAGCCGTAAGAGCCTGAAGGAACAGCGTGAAAGTCAAAGCTGCTTGGGCTTCTCACTGCTCCAGTGGCAGAATGGTGCCAAATCACCCTCCGATGTCTCTAGAGAAGGAATCACCCTCATACTGAAACCCAGTCCATGGCAACCCAAATGATGATGGTGCACCGGTACAACACAGTGCTGCAGCCAGAAGCACAGGGTGGGTAGGCTGAGGTCCCTGTCGAGGGGATGCCAGCTGCCTTCAGCAGCATGACTACAAGCAAAGTCTCCATCTTCTTGTTCTGACTGATGCCTGGCTCCTGAGACATTCATGACCCTGGCGGGCCTGGGGTGCCCCCCCTAGAAGTGCTTGCTGGTGGCTGTGGGTAAGGAGGTATCCAAGCAACCGAACAACAGCCTCTTGGTTACAGCTCTTGAGTTACAGGTCTTCATTTTATAAAACAGTAGCTGTAGTCCAGTATATACTACTCAAGGTCTCACCTCCCCGGAACAATTAAACCCACCAAGTCCCCTGCAATACCTGTTCCAACCATAGTAGGGTAAGCGGACAAGTCAGAAGTCACACCTTGTGGGGAACTGGACATATCCGCAGGCCGTTAGAATTTAACTAGCCAGTCAGTGACCCGGCCACCTGTTGACAACTGGCCCCAGCGGTACACCCAGTGTTTACTTTAAAACGCTGAAAGCTTCTCAGAACAGGAAATAGTGGGCACTGATTTGAATATTTCTGGATTGAGTTGAATAAATTTCCCTGTGCACGTGAGATTGCTTTATTCATCTTCCAAAGCCAATGTTCTCCTCGCTTTGGGATGACTTGGGAGTCCAGAGAATGGGGAGCCAGTACTCTCCCACCCCTTCTTTCTCTCTCCTTCACCCTCTTTCTCCCATTTCAACTTCTTGCTTCTGTTCTGTTTTACCCTGGCTACCCCATTTTCTGCATTAGGCCTGTCTCTCTTATGTACTCACAGTTGAGGGAGTGATGGTGCTTGGCTGTGTTAAAAAGGAGGAGGAGGAGGAGGAGAAGGAGGAGGAGGAGAAGGGGAAAGAAAGAAAGAAAGGAAAGCAGGAGCTCACGGCCCTTGCCTTGCCAGCCCTCCAGCGTCACGGGTAGCTAAGTTTGCAGGCACCTACTTCTCCCGGCTCTTCCCTTACCTGTTCCAGTCCCACTTCATCACCGAGACCTCCACTATGCTGTTCGCCCCAAGTAGCACCTTCTCTTTCTCAGACCTCCACAGCCCCACCCCTGGAGCACCTATGAGGACCCGCCACCTGTGGTTCTCAGTCTCCAGGCCACTTGAGGGGTCCACCTTGGCCACTGCCCAAAGGACTGCCTTGCAGGCTGGTGGCTGCAACTGCATCATTTGTGATGTTCCTCAAAACACAAACCTCGATTCAGTGACATGCAGGGAGGACAGGAACACTATATTTGTAATAAGTATATGAAAGGTGATCTGACCTCTACTGCTGCCCTTCTGCATCCGAGGGTTGAATCAATCATGGGTGAAAATGGTGGGAAAATTTTTTCTTCTGCACTGAACACGTACTTTTGCCACAGTGGTGGACTGACAACTGGTGGTCAACTTGTCACACCCAGCTGAACCTATTCATTGTGGTGCTGGGTATGTGGGCCCACCTATGGCTTGTTGCTTGGAGCATGAGAGGCAGAACTGGAGAAGCTGTAGGAGGCTGTTAGGGAGCTGCTGGGAGCGGTCGGCATCATGCTGGCTTTCCTGAGACACTCCGCTGTTCTCTTCATCAAAGGACCTTGGGACCTTGTTCTCACTGAGAACAGTGAATGAGGGAGCTCTGACAAGTTTGGGCACATTCAGGGTGGTATGGCCGTGGACATGTTGGGGGAACTCTGGTCTTCAATTTGAGCACTGCTTCTTTACTCAACAGGGGATGACAGTGCACTGCTCAGCCTCATGGAGAGGCTTGTCCCATTGGCTCTCCTGATGGGAACTCAGCTTTCCTCGCTGCTGGAGAAGTTCAGGACCTCACTGTTGCTGAGGATGGCTGTGGTACTTTTCAGGGGAGCTCTGGTGCTTACCTGGAGCATTGTTTCTGGGCTCCAGTGTGGATCCCCCAGCCTGCTGGCATGGATCCGTCATCCTGCTGGCATAGACTTTCTAGCTTCCGCCACTGACCCTTGGGTCTTTCGAGCCCAGATCTGTTAAACAGGCCTGCATGAGGCATTGCCATGCACTCTAGGCCACCAGCTGGACTTGTGGGTGGTGCTGTTACAGGCCCTAGGTCTTCAGCTGGACTCGTGCAGGACATTAGAATCTAGACTCAGCTGGATTCTTCAGTCTTTAATCTGGGCAGGTCTCCTGCATTTTTTGTATATGGTTCTTTAGGTGACTACTATAAATAATCTTATAAAATATGTGTCCTGTATTGTATTGTTCCCCTTGCAAAGCCCCAGACTATGAAGCCGTTATTTCTTAAACAGTAGAGCATAATATAACAACTATCTACATAACATTTACATGGTATTCAGTACTATAAATAACTTAGAGGTGATTTCAAATATATATGAGGACACGCATAGGTTCTATGCAAACACCATGCAATTTATATGAAGGTCCTGAGTATGTATAGGTTTTAGTTCCTGGGAGAAGGACCCTGGGACCAGTCCTCTCTGTATACTGAGAAATGAGTATACTGCCCACAGGATGCACTGGAGGCCCGGGCTAGGGTTCAGCTGGATGTGGTATAGCAAAAGCTAGAGTTCAGAGCTCTGAACTAGCATAGATTCCCAGCCCAGTGAGCAAATGTGTACCCTAACACAGTCTCTCAGGAAGCAAAACAAAATTTGTGTGTGTGTGTGTGTGTGCACACACACCCATGCAGGCTCTCACTATACAGCTTGGACTCATAGTGATCCTCCTGTTTTCTGCCTCCCTAGTGCTGGGATTACAAGCATGCGCCACCACACCTTGGCTCCATCAAAGGTTCAGCATGCCCATGGCAGGGCTGGTGCAGCATGTGGAATCAGGGATCGAACCCTGGTCCCTGGACCCTAAGCTTACCTAAGCAAGCACTTAGTCTGCTGAGCTATATTACCAGCCCTCAGGAAGCAGAATTTTTGCTAAGGTATTGCACCTCACAAGATGATTTGGAGGGCACGATATCAGTCCAACTGAATAATCTCTTGAGAGTAGCTGCAGGAAGCCAGGCTTTAAGAAACCAGCTGTGTGCAAATGGGTGACCCCCTCAGCTCAGCACACAAGCATCAGCCAGCCCTGAGCTCCAGCCTCTGCCTCCAGGGCCACCTTCTAGTTTCTTTGAATGACAAACCTGACTTGGCTTCAAGAGAAGGGATCTCAGCTCTTGCCTTTCCATCACTGACGGCTGGGTGCTGGTCCACTCTTTGCCTTTCTGAACCCTCATGGGTATCGACACAGAGCTCCACCAGCCTGGCCCCGGTTCCCCCTACAACTGTACTTTATTTATGAAACTGTCTTTTCCAGGTGGATCTCATGGAGCTGCCACTTGTTCCCTCCCTAGGTCAGCCAGGTTGGGGGAGAACTGAGGCGAGGCCCCTGGTTGAGGTGGATGTGATTCTGACCAACAGGACTAAGATGTGAGTGTGCCAGCGCCAGATGGCAGCGTGGAGGTGCCACCCGCGACGTCTGCTCAGCTCCCATCCCAGACAGATGCTCAGATTCTGTGGGGACCCACAGGTCACTGCCTGTACTCTTCCCCCACCCCATACAAGCTCCCATCATGCTCTTGATGCCTCCCAAATACAAACCCTCCAGGAACACACAGAGTGGACAGCAGCAGAACATGGTGTGACTTACTGACAGCCCAGCTGCCAGACAGAGGAGGGAGAACCTAGCACTTGCTGGACAACTTCCCACGTGACTGCGCATGGTCCAATTTCATCCTCACAAGAGCATCCCGAAGGAGATCGTACCTGCTCCACTTTACAGGAGCAGAAACACTGTTTTGGAGATCTGAGGCCACTGGAAAAGCCTGCCCTGGGCTTTTCCCTCTCCCCTTGTCACCTTCAGCTCAATGCCTGAACTAAGAAGCCCAGCTTAGAAGCTGACTTTTGCAAGCCACTGCCAGGTGGCCTCTCTCAGCATCACTTTTTCCTCTGTGATCTGGGGCTATGTCCTCTGCCCATACATTTGAGAACCAGCTGAGGTCAGCCGTGCTTCCACTTCATCAATGGCATTATTACTGTTAAGATTCAGGATGAGGCCTGAATAAGCACAGCATACTCTGGCGTCAATGTCTAATAAGATCAGAAACAATGACAGCCTCTTCCCTGGACTGTGTACACTTTAAAGAGACAGAACTCTAAGCCAAGAGAGACTCTTGTAAGAGGATCCTGTCTCATTTAACCTTTCAAGTGAGACGAGCCTGGGCCACCAAGGGAGTTCCCTACTTAGCAAAGACCTTTCTGAAAAGAACTGTCAATAACCAGGAAGGATGTGATCGGGGTGAACACGGCCCGTCCAGATCGTTCTCTATCCCAGCCCACAGGATGTGACCTTATTTAGAGACAGGCTCTTTGCAGGTATAATTAGCTAAAATGAAATCAGACTGGATCAGAGTAGGTCCTAAAGCCCATGACCAGTTCCCCTATGAGCAGAGAAAGCAGCTGGGCAAGGTTGTGCATGTCTGTAATCTCAGTAGTCCACAGAGTTGAGGCAGCAAGAGGAAGATCTTAAGCTGGAGCCCAGCTGATCTTAAAATATATACATATACATAATTCAGTGTGAAGGTCCCGTGTTCAATCCCAGTACAAGGGGGAAGAAGAGAGAGAGAAAAAATAAACATACAGAAACACACAGGGCAAAGGGATATGGGAGGAAGAAGCCAAAGAACGGAGTGATGCATCGAGAAATCAGCGAGGCAAGGACCGGTGGCAGCACCAGGAAGCCGGCGAAAGCAAGCCGAGATCCTCCTGTAGAAGTGCCACAAGAACCAGCCCCACTGACACATTGGTTCCAGACTTCTAGGTTCTACGGCAGTGAACAGAGCATGTTCCTGTTGTTTTTGAGCCACTCCGTCCGTGGTTATGGCAGCGCTGGAAAGCTGATGCTAACAGTAACAGAGGAGTTGGAAGCCGGCACCATGCATGGTGTACGCTGTGTCTCATTTGTCCTGCAAAGGACACAGGATGAGAACCACCGCTTCTCAGGGGAGACCATGGAAGGACTCAGGGCCAGAGGAGCCAGCCTTTGTCTCAGCCACAGAGTGGGCCACCTCTGCCTCCTTACGGTCTGCCAGGAGGACCGGTGAGCTCACCCTAAGCAGTTATCGGAACCAGAGGACAGCCAGACAGTCCACTTCCACAGCTTTCCCCCCACAGGAGGGGGGCCACCCTACATCATGGATTTTTCCCTTTGTGTTGATGCACGATGTTCCTGCATCCTTAATTTAATTCTGCTGATGATGCAGAACCATCTTAGAAACATTAATTCCTGGGTGACTCCGCGACACAGTGACAGCTTCTGTCATCTCGAGCCAGGAGATGGCAGGTCCCTCCTTAGAGCTGCCCCCAGCTGGTCTATTCACGGAGGTAGCATCTGCAAGCGCGACTTGGGCTCCTTGATTCAAGTCTGCTCCATAACCCCGAGGCATCTGCTTTTCAGTCCCCCAGTTGCCAGGGACCTGTGCCCAACAAGACTTTTTCCCTTGCACATCTCATTTGTCTTTTCTTCCCTAATCTAACAAAGGTCGGGGAAACAGAAAACCAAATTTCTAAGAACTGTATTCTGGGCTTACGAGAGCTCATCTAAGTTAACTCCACATACTAGAGGTCACGAGGTATTCTGGTTTCTACCTTGGAACACAGAGGTCTCCTCTCTCTGCTTTCCTGTTACACAGCTGCATTCATGACCAAAGAGCGGATCTATTCTTTCATCTTGACCTTGTGGAACCAAATACATAGGCACTCTGCAAGCTAGGGAATGAGTTGGATCAGGTACCCAGTGCAAAAACTGGATGCTCACTTTCTGTCTGTAACTGTGGAGCTTAATTATAGGCTTGATTGCCTTGGGACTTGATTCCCTGCTCAGGGAGTTAGCACGGCAAGCTTCTCGGTGTGCCTGCGTTGGTCATGGCAGCACGGCCTGCCTCCCTCCTCTCTGGCACTGTTTCTGCACCACTTCCTGGCTGTCACCAAGCATGCAGCTCTGTTCCACCAGGCCTTTCTACCACAGCCTTCCTGCCATGCAGGAAGCCAGCAGATTACTGACTGAACTTTCTTAAATCATGAGCCAAATAACTATCTGGTCCTTTGAGCTGTGGGGGTCCGCTGTTCTTTCCAGCAGCAGGATAACAGAGTAATATGACTTGCATCTGTTTTTCCTTTCTTTCTTTCTTTCTTTCTTTCTTTCTTTCTTTCTTTCTTTCTTTCTTTCCTTTTTTCCTTGAGTTGGCAAAAAAGACTTTTAAAATGCACTTGGTTGTCTCCCTAGTCTCCTGGGACATAAGCCATACTGAACAAAACTACACCAGCTTTCGCACAAAGGCTGAAGACATAGCTCAACTGACTGGCCCCATAGGGGTGAAAGGAAATTCAACCATCCAGTCTCCACTCTCTCCTGCTGTGGCATGCAGTCTCTAGTTAGTGTCTCCATTGCATGTCAAATGTTATCATAGTGCATAAATTGTTATCTTCAAAAATAGTTGTTTGGGCTGGGAAGATAGTTCAGTAGAATAAGCACTGGCATGACACATGGGACGAGGGATCAAACCGCGGTCCCCTGTGCCTACCTAAGCTTGCCTAAGCAGGTAGGCAAGTGGTACCTAAGCAGGACTGAGCTACCTTGCCAACCCCTCCTTCCCTTCTTTTCCCCTCCAGTTGTTCTTTCTTTTTAAGCAGTTTCTTTCCTTTTCACTATATCTATTGTGTCTTTTGGATTTTTATTTTTTGGGGGGGCAGCTCAGCCCACCCCGAGGGCAGAGCTGGCGTGGCATGTGGTGCCGGGGATTGAACTGTGGTCACCCACACCTGCCTAAGCTTGCCTAAGCAGGTGCCTTAGACTGCTGAGCTAACCTTGAGGGCCCTGTCTTTTGGATTTTATTCATTCTTTCAGTTTCTTACATTGGGGAAATAATACGATGTTTACATATGTGAATCTTATTTATTTCACTGCATCCATTTACCTATAAAAGCCTTGAGTTTATCCTTCTTTAGAGCTGAGTAGTATTCCCTTCTGGAAAAAATGCCGCATTTTTTTTACTCATTCCACTGCTGATGGACATTTATTTGGGTTGTTTCTAAGATTCAGCTATTTAATCTTGAGACTATATTTCAGTTTTCATGTACTATTATCAGAGAAAAAGAACAAAAGCTGCATTCATAAAAAGATTCCTTCTTAATATTTTGGGTTGAATTGTGATCCTAGTGTTCCCAAAAGTCTGAAATCCCTGCCCCTGTGCATATGAGTTTATTGTAAAAACTGGCTCTTGGCAGGTGTAATTAGGGTGAGGACTGTGAGCTCATATCATCCTGGGTTAACATGGGCCTTAAATACAATGACAGCACAAGCGGAAAGAAAGGGAAACCAACGCAGAAGTCCACAAAGGAGAAGTCACTGCGCAGACAGAGCCGAGAGGTGAGTCATATGTCTGCCAGCCAGGCAATGCCGAAGATTGCCAGCAGTCACCAGAGGCTGGAAGAGTGGCACCAGGAGGGTTCCCTCCCAGAGCCTGCAGGGGGAACGAACCAGACCACCTCCTAGCTTTTAGACCTTTCATCTCTACCACCAGGAGGCAACACCTTCTTGTTTTTTAAACCACCCAATTGTTAGGATTTTTTATGGAGCCACAGGAAACTGGTCAAACTCCTCGACAGGTACTTGGTAGGGACAGAGTCTAAAGCTTTGACTTTGCCAAGGGAAGAAAAGAAAAAACCCAATATATCACTCCACCATGCATCTTAGCTGTCTGTGAAGTTTCTACTTATCCACCCACAGGTGATGGCCACCTCCAGAACACTAAGGAGCCACAGTGGTCAGTTATGGTTGGACGTCAAGCTCCCAGCTGTCTGACTCGGCAAAACGGAACTAATGGAAAGCACAGAGCTGCAGACCAACCTCTGCTCACCCTGTAGACTTCCGGACGCTTCCCCAAGGAAATCCATCTCCTTCCTGCCTAGGGGCCACCACTCCCTCCACACTAACTGCATTGCTTTGTGGTGACACTAAATTCTTGAGTGATTCATGTTTGTTTCTTCAGCTTCCAGACTAACCCATGGAGCGGTCCTTCCACTCAGAGCTCTCTGTCCTTTTCTGGTGCTTTGCACCTCATTGCAGTGATTTTAACACCTTCTTAGCACCCTGCCCTGCAGTTTATCTCTCTAAAGCAACATGACATCTGTTCCTTTTCTCAGGAACCTGCCACCCTCCCTGCTCCCTGATCCCTCTCCATCTGCTGATGTTTCTGGTGCCTCTTGCTCTACTGAACCAGCTCTTAATTTTTTTTTTTTTTTTTTTTTTTTTTTTTTTTTTTTTTTTTTTTTTTTTTTTTTTTTTTTTTTTTTTTTTTTTTTTTTTTTTTTTTTTTTTTTTTTTTTTTTTTTTTTTTTTTTTTTTTTTTTTTACCAGCCAGGATAAATCTTTGGCTCATGTAAGATCAGCCATCTTTGGGGACCCCAATCTTACACACACATTTACCCCTATTTCTATGTCTTTCTGCCTGCTCATTTCATCCCTAGGTCCTCCCATGGCCCCTCATCTGTAAGAATTTCATGCACCTTCCAAGGCCTAGGAGTCTCCAACTGCTTCCCCCAAAACTGTCTTTGAAATCGCCAGACACTTCTAGAATCCATTCTACTTAAAACTTCCTGAAGAAAAATGCTAGCACGTCTCTACATGTTCTGCTTCATAATGGATATGTGGATAACCATTGAGCTCTAGTAGTACCTAGGAAGAAGGAAAGACTGAAGAAACCCGACCTGTACTCGGAGGGGACCCTCAACCCAAATAGGGAGACAAATGTGTAAGCAGACAGGTGTGAGTTAGAGGAATGGATGCTGGAATGATTGGGGTCCCACAGAGAGCAGCAGGGGACCCCAGATCAAGAGGGCCCTACCCTTTAGGTCAGCACCTGCAAGCTAAGCCAAGGCCCCCACCGTGAAAGGAGATGTTATGTTGTTAACTGCTCAGGGGATTTCCTGACCTGGCTGGTCCTGCTCCACAGTAGAGTTGACTTTGCTTTAGATGTTAGAGGGTGCACAGGAGTTGGCCTCAGGGATTGAGGGCAGGACCTTGCAGACAGCTTGAACTGTGGCTCTTCTGTGGGGGCTGGGTTTATCAGAGAGTGTGGCCTCTTGAAGAAAGGTGAGGACTCCAGGGCCAAGGCCAGATGGAATGAGGAGGCAGCACTGTGGACTACACTGTGTGCCCCACCCCCACCCCACCCCACATAGGAAAGCCCTCAGCCCTAAGGTCAGGAGGGAGGGCCCTCCTCACAGGACTAGGGTTCCTATGAAAGAGGCCTGGAGGAGCTTTTCTATTCACTGAAGGCCTCTGAGAAGAGATTCTATGAAACAAAAAGTGAGTCCCCCACCATACACCACACGTGCTACCACCATGGTCTTGGGCTTCCCGTCTCCAGAACCAGGAAAAGTTAATTCTTCTTGTCTGCAAGCCACCCAGTATATACTCGGTCATAGCAGCCTCAGAAGATTAAGCCGGGGCCACACAGGAAGGCCTTCTGTAACTCTGCTTGTGCTGCCCTTTCCCTCCCTGAGCAGGACCTCCATCCCAGCATGTGAAATTCAAGAGCTGGATGTCTCCCCTGGAAGAGCAACAGGGAGCTCGAAGTCAGAATATACCCGAAGTCTCCAAATGTATTTTCTGTCTCTCTTGAGGGCAACATGGCAGCTAGCATCAGGAAATGGGCCACTTTTCATTACCTCCTGTCTCCTGTTTCCCACAAGGATCAACCGCCGAAGCTTGCCCATGTGTTGAGTCCACCTTAGACACACAGCACTACCGTCCTTTCTCTGCGGGAGACTGAGCCCACCTTTCCCAAGTCTCCCCTTCCTGCTACCAAACAGGCCTTTAGCTGGCTGCAGGATTGTCAAGATAAAGACTTTATTTTCAACCCACCTTAAGCAAAAATAAGGCACAGAAACTGACAAGAGTGCATTTCCATTTACCTAAGTTATGGTGTTCCTCACGGGCCCATTACCCTCATGCAGAGCCCTTTATAGCGTAGGCCCTGATTAACTTTCAGTTGGGCTATTGGAGCAGGCTCCCAGCCAACCTGCATACCCCTCATTTGTCCTTTGGACATGTGTTTTCTGTTGTTTTTCAAAGCCTTTTAATTAGATTGATTAAGGCCCATTCTGTAGGCTTCTCAATGTACAGTTTCTTCCTCTCATCAGCTGAGACACTCATCCCCACCTCCCTTCCTACACCCTCCCACCCAGTCCATTTCCCCTGATGGAATACAATGGGCCAAATCGTCAGAAGCCTATATAGCAAGGCTGAAAACACGGTGGAGGACAGCAAGTGGGTACTGAGGCCATTCGTTACAGCCTTGTGGATGAGAAACCAAGAGGTACAGCCTAAGAGCCACATCTAAGGGCAACACCACCCAATGCTGTCTCCAAACATACATGGCATTGTTATGGTTTATGTCTAGTTGTCCCCCCCAAAGCCTCACACAGTCATGGAGCAGGGACTTCTATAGATTGAGACGTGATTCATGAGTCACCGGGATTATGTATTTTAGTACTGATCTAGAGTTTGAGACTTGATCCATGATCCCTGGGATTATGTTTTTTAAGTACTTCTGGGATTATGGGTGTAGCCTAAGGTGGATAGGCTGAGGCGGAGAGCCTGAATGTAACATAGAGACAGAGAGACGGACTAGAGCTGCTGCTGTCTGCTCCCTTGGTGGTTCCATTGCCTCTGTTGCCATTGTTGCTGTTTCTGCCACCATGAACTGAATGCACTCTGCTCTGCTCCACTCAGCCTTGGGCCAGCCGAGTATGGAATGAAACCTCCAGTAACTCTGAGCTAATAAATCTTTCTTTCCTTCATCTTGAGCATCAGGTATTCATAAATGAGTAAAAAGTAACTAAGACAGGCATCTTCAGCGAAGACTCTGACTCTGCCAGCACAGTCAACAGAAATGCTATCCCAAGGAACGCTGTAACTACACATGCCTTCGATCCCTGTTTTTCCAGGCAATTAACCCATAGTTGGTGCCAACAAAATTTTACATCTTCCTTCCTGTCTCACTGCAAATAATCCAATTTCAAAGGCAAATGCACTATATGCCCTCCCACACATGTCTTATTTTATATATCACATCTTGCCTTTCTGTCAAGATGGGAAAATTGTCCTAGATACCAAAATAAGCCCACTATGGTCCCCAAATGTTGAACTGAGTATAAGAGCAAACGATGCCAGGATGACTGGGAGGGGGTGTTGTTCAGGACTAGAAGATACCTGAGCTATTCCTGCATGGCCTGGGAGCTCACACAGCAATTTCTAGGTCTGTCCTACCTAGATCTCTCCCTGCTGCATGAATGTGATGTAGAACATGCCCCTGCGGGGTTGCTCTCCATCTACGGGACACAGATGCTTTGAGCAGGAGCATGAGGGACATTATGGACCAAGCCCTCCAGGCAGCGAGGCAATTCCTTTCAGTTAGGGTCCATAGCCGACTGTGTATCAGCTCATTAGGACAAAGACTCCTCTAGAACTTGAAGTGATAGGCCACCTGCCTCTACTACTTGTCACTTTTTTCTGTAACAACCTGAAGATTTTAAGAGAAGTCTTGCAATGTCTGGTGTTCTACAGCTGCCTTGCCTTCTTACCTTCTTTCTAATTACTTAAAAGGCCACAAGCCTAGCCAAAAGAAATGAATCTTTGGCATAAAGATAATTTCTAAGATAGTAAACATAAAGCACACAGAAAATCCAACTTTGTCCAGCTAAGTTCATATTTTTGCTCAGTCCAAGGTCATCTGAACTCCAAGTTCACCAGGCCTCTCACCCATCCTGGCACATTTTGCTTCCCTCTAGGACACAGTGCTGCCCCCATGGTTGCTTCTCCTTGCCCCTCTGTGGACTCCTTTTGAGAGCCACCCTGAGTATCACGTCCTCTCATGGCACTGTGGCCCTCTCTGTGGAGTAATCGGGTTTAGAGATTCACATTTATGTGTACAATTCTTTAATCAACATCTTTCTACACACTGGACTACATATTCCTCTAAGGGTAAGAATGTGCTTTATTAATCACTGTGTCCCCAATATTTTGCCCAGGCGAAGTTCAAGCAGCCTTTGACTTATGAATCATTTGTTCCAGCAATGAACACATTGAGTACCCACTAACTATACTCCCTGGGGCCCAAACCAGAGCTTCATCCCTAGTCAGGTCCAAACTAGCAGCCCCGGCAGTTCTGATGCCCCAGTCGGAAGTCCCTTTGCTAGGAGTGTATCCATTCTGAAGGAGCTCTCTCATTAGCTGACTTGGCCTCCTTCCTGGCTGAGTGCGTAACTTGGCCTCTGTTTCCACACTTTAAGAGCTCTCTCTAATGACCTCTCTCATCTGAGAAAGGTGCTACATTAGCATCTGGAGAACTCAAGGAAATTAGCCAGTGAGTATCTATTCACTTAGATGCAGAAGTGAAACAAAGAGTCAAAGAAGCTGACTGCCATCATACAACCAGTCTGCAGCCCTCGGCTACACTTCATTTCTCCTTCCCAACTCCTGGATAATTGCTTTCTCAAGCCTTACCTCTTCACTAGGCATGCTCAGCAATGTGTCTCCAGAAGTGCACGAGTAATACACAGATAATTTAGAGAGTCGGGAGGGCCCTTTATCATAATGGCCAAGCACCAGTCTCATCCAAACACTGGTGGTGATACCATGAGTCAACGCTCTGTATTAAAGAAACAATGTTGATCTCAATTAAACAGTAGTCCTAGACAACTCCAGAAGAAGACACCCTAGTCACAAAGAATGGGACAAGGCTTTGCGTGTTTTTGTTGTTGTTGTTGTTGATGATGATGATGTTGTGAGACAGGGTACCACTAAATAGTGTAGTCTAGCCTTGAAATCATTTGTGTAGCCCAGGCTGACCTCGAACTCGTGGCAATCCTCCTGCCTCAGTCTCCTGAGTGCTGAGATTACAGGCGTGTTCCACCCTATCCTGGCTAAGATGTGGTTTTTCAAAAGTGATCTATAAGGTGATATGAGGCAGGGCTGGAGTGAAAGCTGGCAACCACTACAAATCATGCAGCTGAATTGTGACAGCCAGTGACAGGTTGAGTGACAAGGCCAGCTAGGTCATCCTAGCGCATTTCTGTGTCTGCACTGTTACTGCTCTCACTGACCAAGCACCAAGTTCTCACATGTCAGCTTCCCATCCTCCCAGTCGCCAGAAGAAAGAAAGGCTTTGGATGCTGAGTGATATTTTATACTTGATCATGCCAAAGAGCTTCCATGTGTGTGTTATAACTTGGCCTAGCCACAAGACTTAGTATCCTGCAGAAGAACAGTGGAGGTCTGGCCCGCTGAAAGCTTGAGTCAAAGAAGAACTTGTTCAGGCAAAGGCCATGTTTGGCTAAGAATAGTTTTGTGCCTGGATATGAAGGGAGGTGAACCTCCACCAAGGTGAGAGCCACTTTAGCAGCAGATCTATTAGCTGGAGGAGAGTGGCTAGAGCTTTGATTCCACCCATCCCTTTACCTCAGCAGACACAGACCAGCCCCCTCCTGTACAGGGCCAACTGGATATCTGCAGGCATACAACACCAACCTGATGAAAGGTCGAGCTCTTTCTGAAGCATCTGAATTAGTTATAAGAAAGAACCTTTTCATCATGAGAAAGGCTATGGGACCTCATTCCCTGGGGAGGACAGAAGACATCAATATTCTGACTAAGAGGTCAAGCATTATTGGAGACGGATCACAGACCTGGGCATGTGCACAGCCGTCCCATCATGCTGAGTGAATAATTTGTGACTATGACCAGATTTCACCTACCACGTCTGATCGGGCAAAGAATTTAGTTGAAGGAAATCATGGCTTCTAGAATGCAATGAAAAAAATCAAATTCATTTTCCATCCTGGTCTCAGATAGGGAAAGTAGACATATAACAAACAAGGGAGTTGCTACAATAGAAGGAACGTTTGTCCCCATCAAAACTCGCGCTGAAATCAGATTCCCAGTGTACCAAGTTCGAGAGGCAATGGTTACCTTCAAAAGGTAAATCATAGGGACTCACCCTTGTGTCTTTATCTGGAGATAGGGTCAGGGTGCAGGAACAAGTCAGATGAAGAATCTGGCTTAGTTGCTGTGAGAGCATGTTCTTATAAAGCAGTGGTTCTCAACCTTTCTAATGCCATGACCCCGTAATACAGTTCCTCATGTTGTGGTGACCCCAAACCAAAAAATAATTTTGGTGGCTACTTTAAAACTGTAATTCCAAATAAATAACATTTTCTGATGGCTTTAGGTGACCCCTTTGCTTTGGTCATTTGACCCCCGCCGGGTTGAGAACCGCTGTTATAAAGCAAAATCACCCTGCTTGGGCCCTTCTGCACATGTATCTTGCCAATCTTTTTTTTTTTAATTATTAAAAAGTCATTTATTGGGCCAGCCAAAAAGCTCATCGGATTAAAGCACCTGCAAGCAGAGTAGGGGCCCAGGCCTGCCTTGCCGGTCCTGCCCACAGGGTGCACGAGACATCAATTGAGACTGGGTGTGGTGGTACACCCTTGTAATCCCAGCTCTTGGGAGGCTGTAAACAGGTGGATCATTACGAGTCCGATGTAGTAGTGAGACCCTGAACACCCTGTAGACCCTTCCCTAGAAAATAAAAACATGAATAATAGAGTCATTTACTTATCTAGTTAATTGGTACAGGCTCTTGCTATGCAGCTGGGACTTGTAGTGATTCACCTGACTCAGTCTCTCCAGCAGTGGGATTACAAGAATGTACCACCACATCTGGTTTCAGTAGCCTGGGTTATGGAACCACCAAGGCATGTTGTACTGGGGATCAAACCTTGGTCCTTGTGCCTGCCAGTCAGGTGCTTGGATTGCCAAGCTATCTCCCCAGCACATGATCACCAATCTTTCTATGTATCCCCACAATACAATACTATTTCCCACACAGTCAAGCTGCTGTCAGGCTGTTGGACTCCTGGTACTGTCAGGTAAATGAATCTCTTTTCTTTTACTATTCAGTAGGACAGCAGAAGACAGACTAAGACAGAAGACTACTTATCTACGGCTACACAGAAGGGAGTTGGAAGTAGAGGAATATCCATTTATTCTTTTCTACTTAGAGCCTGGAGTACTGGACAACATTTAGCATCAAAGTTTCTTGCATCCTGAGAAGAATGGGCTGGCTCACCCAGGCTGCAGGTTGGACTTATCCCGGGGACTCTGTGAGCGTTAGGGAGCCTCCATCCGTGTTACTTAGTAACAGGCTGTCCCAAGCAAACATCCATGTTATAGTTTGTATGTAGTTGTCCCCCCACCCCCAGAGCCTTATGTAAATCATGGGGCTGTGAAGCGTGTGCTGCTCCAGGGGCAGGGCCAAAGGACCAGGAAAGGGCTTGAGGGGCGTGGTGTCAGAGGTCGCCCCCCAACCCCAGGTGGCAGTTTCTCAGGAGGTATGGAGCAGATCATCCTGAGCACAGGAGCGCCCCAGACTCTCCTCCAGACCCTATAAAGCAGGGGCAACATCTTGAAATCTCCAGTAACTGTGAGCTAAATAAACCTTTCCTCCCTCAAGCTTGTGTGTCAGGTATTTGTTCCAGAAACAACAGAAAAATAACTGTCATGGTTTATGTCTAGTTGTCCCCGAAAAGCCACATGCAATCAGGGGGCAGGTACTTCTAGAGTTTGAGACTTGACTCATGATCCACTGGGATTATGTGTTTTAGTACTGATGAGATTATGGGTCTGAGTACTTCTGGGATTATGGGTATAGCCTAAGGCAGATAGACTGAATGTAATATAGAGACAGAGAGACAGACTTGCTCTGTTGCTCTCTACTGCCCTGTTTAGTTGGTTGCCTCTGTTGCAACTGTTGCCTTTCTGCCATGAACTGGATGCTTTCTGCCCTGTTTCACTTGCCTTGGAGCCAGCTGAATATAGACTAAAACCTCCAGTAACTCTGAGCTAAATAAACCTCTCCATCGTTTTGGGTGACAGGTATGTTGCCTCTGTTGCAATTATTGCTGTTCCGCCATGAACGGGATGCTCTCTGTTCCACTGAGCCTTGGAGCCAGCCGAATATGGACTGAAACCTCCAGTCACTGTCAGCTGAATAAACCTTTCCTTTCTTCATTTTGGGTGTCAGGTATTTGTCTCAGCAATGAGAGAAGAGTAACTAAGAGAGTAACTAAGATAATCCGAAATACAGACAAAGTGGGCTGGGGAAACAAACAGGACACCATGAAGAGGCAGAGAGTGCTGCCCCA
The DNA here is from genome assembly GCA_004027025.1 of Myocastor coypus. Taxonomy (NCBI): domain Eukaryota; kingdom Metazoa; phylum Chordata; class Mammalia; order Rodentia; family Myocastoridae; genus Myocastor; species Myocastor coypus. The sequence goes on from PVJA010010928.1 coordinate 19,469, forward strand.
GAACAAGAGGGCTGTTGCCTGCAGGGCCTTGGGAACACTAGGCTGGGGGCTCACAGGGACTCATCCCCGCGGAGCCTCACATGCTCCCAGGTGGGCATTTCGTAAGTCTAGGCTCGGTGGGAGGCTAGACTGTGGATGAGTGATGCTAGATCAGTCCATGAATGGGTTTACATCTGTGTGCAGTGCTGGGAGATGACCTGGTGGAGAGAGCTGGTCACCTTGGGTGTGAGGGTATGTGTACTCCCTCCTCCTGCAGTCCCTGCCTTCCATGCCATGAACTGTTTTTCCTCTGCGATGGCCCTCTGCTGTGCTGCCTTGCCTTGGCCGACTATGTGCTGAAGCCTCCACAAACTGTGGGCCCTGGCAACCTCTCCTTTCAACTAAGCAGGCTGGGCATTGCATCACAACAGTAGGAAAGGCAGGGAGGCAAGGACCCTCTCCCTAGCCAGGAGGGCTGCTACCGTGGCCATGCCTGAAACCACTTCTCCAAGGCAACACGTGGCAACAGCCTCCTCACCTCGGGTAGCCTCTCCTGGACTCTGGACAGAGGCCTGAAGGAAAGCTGCTGGACTCCACCCACGTGGCCACTGAGCCATGCCAAGGACAAACCCCAAATTCTCAAAGTGAGGTCCTCAGACCAGAATTACATGGGAACACCTTGAAACAGTAACCCCCCAGCCCCATTCCAGTACTGAACGGGGTACACTAAAACTCCTCAGGCGATCTGATGTATATTGAAGCTTGACAATCACCAGACTAGGCCATTAACAGCAAATCATAATTGCAAACACTGTTGTCAGCCCTGCCCAAGGAAAGGCTGGCTGTACAGCTCTGGAGGTCAGAGGACAGCCGAGCAGCCCTCACAAAGCCAGCACTGAAGGGAGGTCTACTAGTGTGCACAGCCCTCTTTTTGGGGAGGCCTAGGCAATCGCCGTACTAGTTGAGTGAGACAATCTGGTAATCTGACTGACATTCCACTGTTGCCCGCCACTATGGGGACAAATTGCAAAATGTTCACTATGGTCCCCCAGGCCGTGGGTGCCTGTCCACAGCCAACAGCCTCCACTGTCCTCCCCTCCACAGCCCACACGTGATCTCCTTTCCGCTCTTGCGTCTCACCGCACTTGGTCCGTGGGCTGAGAGCCCTCGTGTGCATGCAGAGCTCCCGGCTGGCAACCCCCCAGCCCCATCTCCACGCCCAGCAGATTCCTTTTCTCCCTCTAAGTGTAAGCTTCCTTTCCCCAGCAAAGTCCCTTGGGATGAGCTCTCTGCTGCAGAGATACTCCATGCCCAAAATGCAGCAGCTGAAAAAGCTTTAACATCCCACACTGCTTCTTTGGTCTGGGATCGGGAAGGGAGGCATCGGACACACCAACACCCGCAGCATCAGCACCCGCACAGGACAGGATGGAGAAGGCTTTCGGGATTCTGATGGCAGAGAACTTCCGTGTGTAGGAGGGAAATCGATACACAGTGAAGCTGCAGGGCCAAAGTGAGGTTATAATGACATCATTTTCAGCTAAGTAGGGTGTGACATTTAATCTGACATTTAATCTATGTCAGCCTGACTGGCTCCTGAGAGACCTACAAGATGAGCACACTTCTGATGTGTCTGAGTGAGAAATAGCATCATATCCTGGAAACAAGAGCTCATTTCCGGGCTCTTCCTCTCTGGCTTTCCCCCTGCTTTTGGCTCCCTGATACCTACAGGGTGAGCATCTTTCTTCGGCCTTCATGTTTTTGCCTTGAAGACGGCTGACAATGGACCAAGACCTCTGTTACCATGAGCCAGAATAAACTAGTTCCTCCTTTCGATTGTGCCTGTTAGGCATTCTGTTCCAGCACTAGAGAGGTGACTAGTACACAGGCTATCGCAGAATCCTCCTTCATCACATCCAGATATTAATTATCTATTGCTGGAGAACATGTTTGCACCAAAACTCAGTTGCTTATAGTAATAAATGTGTATGTTCTCCTGCTTTCAGAGGCTCAGGAATCCAGGAGTAGCCTGGATGAAGGTCCTAGCTCTGGGTCTCCTGTGAGACTACAGAGCATTGAAAGCTTGATGGGGGCTTCAGGATCCACTGATAAGTTCACTCGTGCAGTTCTAGGCTTGAAACTTAGCTCCTGGCCTGCTGGGCTTGCCTCAGAGGGATAGGGCTATTTATAATGTGTAAGATGGTTTTCTGCAGAGTAAAGAATAAGAAAGGGGAGAGAGAAGAAGAAGGGAGAGGAGTAGGAGGAGGAAGAGGAGATAGAAGCAGAAGGAGGGGGGGAAAGGGAGGGAGATGGAAAAGGAGGAGGGGGAGAGGGAGAGAAGACATGCTGACTGGGAAGCAGGGGATATGCAGAGCCACCAGGGCACTCCTGTTCTGCGGCAGGGAATCAGTTACCGCCGGCACCCCAGAGGAGGGGGAGTTAAGCTCAGCCTCTGCAGGGGAGGAACATATTTTTACAACTACCACATCCTTTCCATAGGCAGGTCAGGATTTCCACTAGAGAGCTGATGCGCTCAGCTTAGAGGAAACAGATGCCAAGCTCCTACCGACTCCCAGCTGTTGCAGAGGCAATGAGCTCTTCAGGGGTCTAGCTTGGAGGGGACAGTCTGCCTCTCTTCCTAGACTGAAGAGTTCAAAAAGGCCAGGACTATTGGAAGATATACCCCTGGTGAAAATAATACGTGGCAGGCACACAGTACTTAATGGGTACTAGGGCTTCAACTATACTGGGTGAATGAATAAAAACGGATGGAGGGAACAAATAACAAAGAGAAGGAAAAAGAATATTGGAGGGAGGTAGACACAGAGAATGGCGCCAAGAAAGAGGGCAAAATCCAGAACTGGGATCAGCTCTACCCAGAGCCACACTGGCATAATGAAACGCAAGCCCCCTTCAGGGTAGCATACCTATTAACCCTGGTTTCCTTTGAGTGTTTCTCACACTCCAGTGATGAGGAGGAAGCCACGGGCTCTGCCTCAGGCAGCTGCTAGCTCCTTACATGGGCTCAGCAGGCCCGATGGAAAAACAGGAAACCTATTCCCCAATATATGAAGTGGAGGAGCCCGGAAGTCACATCTCCTTTATTAAATGAGGTGTCCGTTGTTGTTCTCTTGGAAGTGCTGGTCTCCAAATCCAAGCACTCTCATCAGCACCACGCAGGGAAGCCAGCAAGTAGGCCTCCTAGCCTGCTCCTGCAGCCAGCCTGCACTCTGGAAGCAAAGGACAGGCTCCCACTCCCGCTCCCCAGTCCGCTGCTCCTCCTCCCATGCAGTCAGCCCTCCAGCAGTCCGGACCTGGCTGCCACAAGCAGAACCTCGCCCCTTCCCAGGGAAATGTTAAGTGCAGGAGGAGGGCAGAAGGGAAGGCGACAACACAGGAAGGGTCGGAGAGGGAAGGACAGAACTCAGCACATTTCAGGGACAGGAGGTGGAGAAGCAGAACCAGGACCCTGGACGGCACACCCTGCGTCCACAGAACACCATGTGTGCTCAGGCCCACTGAGGGGAGGCTGCAAAGGACTCAGAACACAGCTCGTCCCTGCGCCCAGGGCTGATTCTCAAAGTGACTTGGGAAACAGCTCCTGATGTCTTCCTAAAATCTTACAATGTCTGTTGTCGCGGTCCCTTTTTAATTACTGTCCTGGTCTGGCACTTTGGAGGTCTTTGGAGGCTAAAAAGTACACTTAAGTGTGGGGTGGCTATTATAATATCATTTTAAAAAATCTATTTATTACAGGGACTTACTGCACAGTTGGGACTCATAGTGATCCTCCTGTCTCAACTTCCCCAGCACTGGGATCACAGGCATGCACTACCATATCTGATTTCAGGGCCTGTATGGTGCACCCAGAGTTCCAGTGCTGGCGTGGCATGCGGTACCAGGAATCGAACTTGGGTGCTTCTGATTACCAGGCAGGTGCTTAGATTACGGAGCTATCTCCGCAGCTTGTGACACCATTTGTATACTTTTTAAGCTCTGGTTTTTTTTTTCCTTTCTTTCTGGAATGTTCACCCACTGGGTACACCTCATTTTCTTGAGTTCTTCTCTCATACTTCGCATCTCTGTGCCTTTTCTCCTTTGAGATTTCCTCAACTTTATTTACAACCCTCCTACTTTTTAAATTCTAGATATCTTCTTAATCTGAATGGCCATTTTCACTATTGATAGTGTCCTTTTTTCACTCTGAACATATTCATCATTCTTACTGTTTTATGTTTTGTCATGATGGCTGCAGTGTTTCTGTTATCTCTAAATCAGCTTCTTCTCTTTATCTTCTGCACGGAAGACATTCCTCAAAAGCTAGTAGCACTTTGGATACCCAGTGGTAACAGTGTAAGATATATTTAGTCTTTGTCCCAAGTTTCTGGAACAGAGTTCCTAAACTCTTGGAACATCCTGAGCAATGGAGGTGGCCTCTGGCCACCCCTGGGCTTCTGCTAACCAGCAGACTGAGGCTGGACTCCTATACTAAACCTCAGGAAGAATAGGTCATCAGGAAGAGCAAGCAATTCCAGAGCAAGCCACCAGGAAGAGCAAGTGATTCCAGAGTCGGAACATTCAGTGATTTTAGAATAAATATTAAACTCTACAAGCACCCTCCAGTAAAGACATGTGATTTTCTTTCCAGGTGCTAGGCATGCAGGGGCGCTGGGAGATGGCATCAGGGGAGGTGTGATACTGCCCACCCCACCCCTAGGCTTTCCTGCGTATCTCTTGCATGTGGCCTTTTGGTGACTGGCATGCTTCTAGAAGGTAAGCTAGCAGGTAATCAGTTTGTCCAAGTTCTGTGAGCCACTTGTGCCAATGGTCAATCACAAGGAGGGTCCTGGGAGGGTCTGCTGTATCAGTTGTCAATCAGAAGCACAGGTGCCAGTCTGGATATGCAATTGGTATCGGAAGTGGTGGCACTCTTGTGGAACAGATCCCTTTATCTGTGGGCTCTCACACAATTCAGGGGTAGAATTAGAAACTAAATTGTAGGACACCCAGTCAGTGTCTACAGAGATGAGGAACATGGGCTATTGTGGGAGAATGCGACCTATGCATTTGATAGCCAGAAGCTACGTGTGTGAGTGGAAAGGAACTGGAATTTCTCTTTTCCACCAGACTTACCTGATTACAAGACAGAGATGGGAGACTGGGTGTGTCAGCTCCCAGTACTCAACACTGAGGCAGGAAGATCAAAAGGTCAACTCCAGCCTGGACAACTGAATGCCTTAGAAGGGCCTTGTCTCAAAACCAAAAATAGAAAGAGCTAGGATGTAACGCAGGGAAGGCCCTGATCCAAGCCCTAGTTTAAGACTTCTATACATAGAAGGTGGTTTTGGTGTGTGGGAGTCGTGTGAAGAGGACCAGGCAACACTCTAAGGGTGTGGAGCACCACGTCGTCTTGTTGACAAGTGGGCCCCAAGTGTCAGTTTCTGGAGATCATCTCCTGAAGACTCCTCTGTTCTCCTGCAGAAAGCCTCTTCTTCTCTGTCCAGAAGGCTCCTGCTTGGTGTCACTGCTCCCTGCCTCACCCTCAATCACCTCTACCTCCTTCTGGCCACTCAGTTCCTCCCTCTCCTGGGATTCAATGGCCAGAGGCCTCTCTGGTTCCATCCTCAGGATGATGAGCTTTGCTCCCACCATGGTGAAAGAGAGGTGGCTACTTGGCTGTTGGGTGTGGGAGGAAGACTTACACCTCTCTCGTCTTGTTCACATCTCCATTCCCAGCCTGCTGTCCCAGACTCTTGAAATTTTCCAGCACTGACCCTGAACTTCAGCTTGCTTCCTGGGGCCCTTCCTTTCGCCAGGACGCCTTCCTCTCCTCTGCCTCTCCTGGTGCTGCTCTTATCCACACTGTGAACACACACCCCTCCACCTTCACCCCTCCTCCCCACCTCCATCCGCACTCCTGAAGGACTGCACTCTGTCCTTCAGGGTGCGCCTTTTTCATTCCTCACTGGCATTTTAATGGGACTTGGGGATAGAAATATTGCTAAATGATCACTCTGAAAAGGAGTGTGCCTAATGGTTCAAAGTCTCAGTTTTAATTTTTAAAGACTGACAGGTTTTTTTCAAGTGCATGGAACAGTTTAGAAAAAGGCAGAAGGAAGAAGAGAAAGGGGCTTTATTTTCTTTAAGGACACGAAGAGAATGTGGGGAAGGGTGAGGAATTCTCTTGATTGGAACAAAGACATTTATGGCCTTTTGCCAGAGGTGGAATTTGAAGGGGATGGTTAGACATACCCGAGGGAGCTGATTGGGGGTCTTCCCTGAGGTGGTGGAAAGGGTGGAAATAAATTATGTCCTGGGCTAAGTTGAAGAAGAAGGGGGAGGTGGTCTTGGTAAGGTGGCCTTTTGATTTAAGGGCATCAGCCATATTAGATGACTACCACAATGATTTTAGTAATTCATGCTAGGGCCAGATCCTATCACTAACATTTATTAAAAATTCCATAATAATAATAATAATAATAATAATAACAATAATAATAATACCTGAATACTATGGTAAGAAAAGGTATTTACCCAATTCTAAAACAGCATCAGCTGACCTATTAAAGCTAAATATATTTACCTATCCTATAACCCAACATTCCACTTATAGGAATATACACAAGAAGAAAGCACGCATATACACCAAAATGCATGTAGAAAATGCTGTTTGTGACTTTTCTCTTCTAGGAATAATCAAGTGTCCTCTCACAGCAGAACACATAAATAATAGCCCATCAACACAACGGGATATCACATAGTCAAAAGAAGGGAAAACAATTACAACATATACCGATGATTCTCCAAAACCTGTTAGGCAAAAGAAGCCAGACAAAGAATAAAACATGTAGTATGATTCTGTTTAAATGATATCTGAGAATAGGCAAAACCTATCTAGAATAAAAAGTTAGAATCATAATTTTCTCATAGAGGAAAGTTACGGCCTGAGAAGGGACAGGAGGAGGGCTTCTAATGTTCTAGGAATGTCTGTGTCTTGGTCTGGGTTATGCTTACACGTGGACATACAATTCCTTCAGCCAGATATGGCGGCATATGTCCCAGCACACTGGGAGGCTGAGGGAGAGGGATCTTAATTGCAAGCCCAGGTTGGGAATTCTAGTGGCTTAGATAAATTGACTCAAAACTTTTTTTTAAAAAATACTTTTTTAAGGGCTAGGAATCCAGCTTACTAAAAAGTCCTGGGTTCAATCTCCAGGACTAACTACATACATATATACATGGATGTATACATACATATTATCTGAGTTATCTGTTTAAGAGTAGCCTTATTGTTTATGTCTCATAGGTTTAAATTTGATTTTAACAAAAGAAAACATAAAATCCCACAGTTTGCGTTGCTACATCAAAACATCATAGTTATGGTTTATGTTTAGTTGTTCCCTGAAAGCCTCCTGCAGTCACTGGGGTGGCTTCTAGAGTTTATGATTAATTCATGATCCAATGCTGGGATTGTGGGTGTGAGCTCTATGGTTGTCCTCCATAGCCTGAATACAATATAAGGAAGGGAGAGAGGCTTGCTCACTGCCATAGCCACTGCTCCTCCCTTTGTTCTTTACTGTTTTCCACCCCCATGAGCTGCTGCCTTCTGCCATATGGCACTTGGCCTTGGAGCCAGCTGAGTATGGACTGAAACCTCCACTAACTGTGAGCTAAATAAATCTTTCCTTCCTTTATGTTGGGTGTCGGGCATTTTGTCTCAGCAATGAGAGAAAAGTAACCAAGGCAATCATAAGCTGAGTAGTTTACACACAACGACCCATTGCTCACGGCTCTTGAGCAGAGAATGGCCAAAGTCCAGGATTCCTGGTGAGGCCTCACTTTCTGGGCTGCAGACTGCTGCCTTCTCACTGTGTCCTCTGGTGGATCAAATGGCCGCGCAGTTCTCTGGAGCCTCTGTAGAAGGGCACTAACCCTATTCATGAGCTCTGCATCCCGGTGACCTAATTATCTCTCAAAGGTCTCACCTCCCAGTATCACCCCACTTAGTATTTAGGCTTCAGCACAGGAGGTCGAGGAGGAGCACAAAGTCAGACCTGTGTTATGCTTTGAGTCTAGTTGTGCCTCCAAAGCCTCAAGCGGTCATAAGTGGCTTCTGGAGTTTGTGATTGATTCTTGATCCAGTGCTAGGATTGCAGGTGTGAGTGCTACACCCGGGCCCTTAGGTGGGTAGTTTGCCTTACAATGTAAGGAGGGCAGAGAGGCTTGCTAGTTGCCCGAGCTGCTTCTCCTTCCTTGGCTTGTTCTTATTCTTTGCTGCCACCATGAACAACTGCCCTCTGCCGAGTGCCACTCTGCCTTGGAGCCGGCTGAGTATGGACTGAGACCTCCACTGACTGTGAGATAAATAAACCTTTCCTTCCTTCACTTTGGGTGTCAGGTGTTTGTCCCAGCAAGGAGAGAACAGTAACTGAGACACCCTGGTAATTACTCTTTGTCATTTTACTATTTCGCGCAGAGATTTTTCTAGAAGAGAAAGGAAACTATGCCATCTGGCCAGAAACCCACTAGGATCTCAGAAGTAAGCATTTTTTCCATCAGAGATGCTGTCACCTCTTGGTCTTCCCTACTCCAATCTCCTACCAGTGGTGGAAGTTTTGGAAAGTCATACTTTCTCTGAGCTTCAGTTTCCTCTTAAAGGAGTGACCCCCATTCTTTCAGGGTCCATTCCAATTCAAAAGGTTTTTCATGTCTAGGGAAGAGTTGAGCTCTTTCTATATAACAAGGTACACTAAGCTTTCATAGGCCAGGAAGAGTGCATGCCAGCTATGTGTTGTACACTCAGCCAGGTTCATGTGATGAATATAGCTGATGCTATTAGATGAAAGACTCTAATTTGCCATAAAGCATGTTGGATCTCAAGCAGAGCTTTAAATCTATAAATCAAGCAATTGTACTCACAGTGCAAATTCTAGCTGTAAAGCTGTCTAACAACACAAAGCTTGGAGAGAACTATGTTTTGCACCAACCAACTTAGCAACCACTGAAGACAGTACCTTTTATCTTTACAGCCCCCATTGGCCTTAGGAAAAATCATACTGTATTCGCTTTGGCTACAAAAGAGAAAACTAAACATATTAGCATGAGAAAATTGCTCTCCAAGGTCTTCCTAATTTGACCAGAGATCAATTCTGAGAGAAGACAAGTATCCGTGAAATATCATAAGGGCCTGCAGGGCTTTTCTGAGGTCTTCTTCCGGGTCAGCTTGCAAGCCATCACCACTGTATCCTAGATATTCTGGTTGCTATTGGAAATCAGAGTTATCATCAACATGAACATGATTGGCATGACTTGGAATATAGAGTGTAGAGCCGACTGCAGTTTATGACAATAATCCCTAAGAAATGTAATTGCACCTGGGATATCAGAAGAGAATGGTCAAAGATGCATAAAAATGTGGGTTTGAGCAACTTAAAAGCATTTGTTGATATGTGAAACAGAAGTACGGTAACAGGAGCATCATGCTGTGGTCAAGATACCTGTTCATGGTCCCCTCTCCGGTATAGGCCAAGTCATCCAATTTCTGGGTCCTTTAAGTGGGTATATTTATGTGTGTGTGTGTGTGTGTGTGTGTGTGTGTGCATGCGCTAGGAATCAAACTCAGGGCCTTGCACTTTCCAGACAGGGAATTGTGCCACCAAGGTATATCACTGGCCCCAAGTGAGTATATTAAAGTAACTGCGTAATTTCTAAATTTCACATTCTATGATGAATTTTATTACTTAGTGATATATAACTGAAACTGCAGAATAAATAGATTTGTACTCTCTCTCCTTTTGGTACTCATTAAAGAGGCATTGTGCTGAAGGGGTCTTGGTTGTGGCACTCAGCATTCCTACCCCCTTTTTTGCTGATAGGACATCGCTTTTCCTGGAGGAAGCCCTTGCCTCTGTCCTGTGTCCTCATGTGGTTTCAGAACCACTGCTGAGGAAAATGTCTGACCTGACCCTCGTACCTGGCCCTCTGGAAGCACACTACATGGTCACTAGAGCAGCTACAATGGCTGCTTGAATTTTAAATTAGTTAAAATGAGACAAGATTGCATACCCAGTTCCTCAGACTCATAAGCCATGCTTCAGGTGGCCAAAAGCCCCCAGTGGCCAGCAACTGCTATACTGGGCAGTGAGGATACCGACCATTTCCATCACTGCAGAGAGTTCTAGCAAGAGGTGCTCGATCCACCTGCGGGACCTGAGGAGGAGCAGTCCCTTCAACATGGTGCTGCTCTGCAGGGGAAGGAGCCACGAGAGCAGCTACACTGAAGGCACTCTTGGGGCCCATAGCTGAGTGTGTCTAGAAGATGTAGGAGCATGTCACAGCCCAGACTACGAAAGAGACCTGTGTGCTGATTCTCTGGAACAGTGATGTCTCAGTATAGCCCAGAGGAGGAATGGCATGTCTGGGGAGCCCAGTGGCCCCCCAGAACAGCGGGCTACCCTGTGCAAGGCTGACTATCGACTTCTTGGGAAGTGACAAGGCATAAACCATTCATGAAAGTTTATCTCCAAGTAACCCTCCCATAGGGACAAACTGACTCTCCTGGAATCTGAGCAGAGAGGTCCACTGGGGCAAGAAGGGTCCCCTAAGCAGCCAGCCACAGCGCAGGCCTCCTATTCATCCTCATGAAGATTCCCAAGAGGACAAGGCAGCTCTGAACATCCTCCAAGCTTAGCACTGTGAGAGCAGAAGGCCACATCTTGCCATCTGCTACTTTGGGGCCATTAACATCCATCACTACTGGACGCTCCAGGGAGGGTCTTTTGGCATCGAAGACTACTTTGTGCTGCTGTCACATAGTTCCCACAGCTGAGTATAAAGAATGATCATTTCTTACACTTCTTGAGCCTAGGAAGTCCAAGGGTTAGGAGAGCCACTTCTAGGGAGGGTCCCTGGTTGTGTTACTCCATGGTGGAAGGCAGCAGGGCAAGAGACCTGGTGTGTACGAGAGGGAAGGGAAGGAAGCCCAACTTATCCTCTTCCGGAAGGCCGTTTCTATGATTCCTGATCCATCCCGAGGCGTCTGCATTAGGGATTATGTGTCCAATGCATGAACTCTGGGGGACACGTTCAGACTACAGCAACACCTGCCACCAAGCATATTCCCCCACCTCCTCCTCTCTCTTCCTCTCTCCCTTCACTCCTAAGGAATCCAAGTAGTGGGAAGAAAACAAAGCCAACGACCGAGCCCTACCAATCCCCACAGCCACCTCCTGCAAGCCTTTGAACAATAACGTTAAAGACAACAGACAGACAATACTATGAATAAAATATGTTAGAAAGACAATAACGTGAAAAATGCAGCTGCGCTATGATTTTTGCCCTGTAAATGCTGAAGGTTCAGGCAGAGTTGAAGAGCCTCAGATAAGTACAGCCCAGGTGGGACTGTGGGATACAGAAACCCCCGAGGAGGCGAGGGTGAGAGTGTGACAGTAGCCGTTGCCGGGAGAACCTGCTGGTTTGGAGGTATAGATTATCGGGCACAGGGATGCTGTGAAGCACAAGTAATTGCTCTGTTTTACACAGAGCAGCCGAAGGGCCAAGAAGTTCTGTTAGTTTCCAAAGAATGCTAGTGAGTCCTCAGCCAGGACCCACACCCAGGTGGGTTCCTAAGCACCACACTCCTGCTTGCGGGGACAGAGTCTGGAATGGAGGCTGCCTTTTCAAGAGGTTACTTGGATACATCCCTGGAGAGGACAAAGTACTCTGTAGGGCAGAGGCTGATGTTGTCTTCCAAACATGATTCTACTCCTTTCCTTAGTAAGAAAATATATTTAAAAAGAACCTTCATGAAAGTGACACAACAGAGGTGGCTACTGTTCTCCACGGGAGAGAAGAAGTGAGGGCGAGGGCGAGAGCTCCAGGGACAGGCTTCAACCACGGGGGGAGCCAGAAGATCAAAGTGAAATGCAAAACTAAATCATGAAAAGGGTTTCATGTCCCTAAATCTGCTTCGTGATGGTCATATCTACACCTGGCTATCCCTTCAGCCATGCTGGACTCTTTAGTTGCCTTGTTAATTTTTGGTCTTTTTTAAAATTTTACTTTTCTTTTGGTTGAATTGTTTTGTAGGGGAAGTTTTTTGTTTGTTTGTTTGTTTTTGGCGCCGAGGAGCAAACCCAGGGCTTTCAGGTTGCTAGGCAAACAGTCTACTGCTGAGATAAGTCCCCAGCCTCTATGCTGGACTCCAAACAGGAAGGGAACCTGTCATTCTAGATATTCCATATTTTCAGCCAACCTGAGAGCCTACCGGGGAAGTTGTGGTAGTTGATACATTGTGTCAACTTGAGGAAGCTTGGCTGGATGGGCTGGTTCCAGACGGTGGGGGCCCAATCCTGCAGGATGCAGCGGGCCTGCCCTGGGATGTGATTGGTTCCAGCCTAGGGCCAGCCGGGCCACCTCAGAGTGACTCAGCACAGAAAGTGTATAAAAAGATTTGAGGAAGACTTTGTGTGATGGGCTGAGCCCAGCTCTTCCCTAGCTGTTTCCTGCCTGGCCTAGCCCTGCCTCACTTCCTTGGAGAAGCCCTCCTTTCTGGAGGAGCTCTGTGCTGTCACAGAATTTGAAAGAGAAAGGCTTGATGGATGCCACAGCTGTTGCTCCTCTTCTGCTCTTCATTGTTTCCTGCCACCTTAGAGCTAGCGGAGTATGATCTGAAACTTCCACGAACTATGAGATAAATAAACCTTTGCTTCCTTCATTTTGAGTGCCGGGTATTTGTCCCAGCAATGAGTAAAAAGTAACTAAGACAGAAGTCATAAATCCTATTAGCAAAGTTATACAAAGTCCATGCGCTTCATTCAAAATCAATTGCATACATTTGGACAGCTGAGCAAAGCTCCCAAGGGTGGCCGCCTTGTGTAGACAGTATTTTCATGAACATGACTGTGCTCTTCAGATCAGATTTGGACTCAGCAACCCCTACACGTGAGCGAGTACAGGATGTCCTAGTAGGAAGGAATTTCCAAGCATAACTTTGATCATTGCTGAGATCAGTTATCTTTGTTTTTAAAAAATGAACCTTTGCTCTTTCTTCTTCCTTTTCTTCCCACCTCCATCCCCTTGCTAGAACAGGGAAAAAACTAGCCAAGCAAGAGTACATTCAATTCCCTTTCTTAATTAGAAGCAAAACATTGTGAAGCTGTGGCATAATCACTCGAAGAGCATTTGTAAATTATCTCCGAGCACACGGCCAGCGTATGAAGGCAGGAGATGCGGCTGCAGAAGAAGTTTCAGGGCTGATGGAGAACAGATGCAGCCGGGAGGGGGGCGCGCCAGTCACAGCTGGGGCTCTCGTTCTGTGCTCAAAGCCTGCGACATGCAGAGAAGTGAAACACACAGACCCAGGATCTCCCATGTGACAACAGCGCCGCTACAACCATCAGTCACCCTCACCCAACACTCCAGAGTGCCTAATGGGCTTCAGAGAAGCCTCTGAATAAAGAATCATTTCCTGCTACTAGAGATTAGATTTCGTATGCCACAGCTCAGGCGCAAGCTAAGCAGACAGATAGGAAGAACGGAGTTATTTTTCCAAAAGGAGAATTTATTTCTAATCTACTGATCAGCATGCAAATAGTTTCTCTAGACTCTGTGGACTGGGCATAAGATAATGAGCAGGGGTCAAGATCATTTTCTGACTCCAAGGGTTCTTGATATTAGATGGGATCATTGCTGGCTATGGCAGCTCTGCATCGTTTTTGTTTTTTGTTTTTGCAGGACTGGGGTTCGAACTCACGACCTTGCACTCACCAAGCAGGCACTTGTGCCATGCAGCTATCTCCCCAGCCCTGGCTATGGAAGCTCTGGAGTCTCTTTTTCGCTATAAAGTGTTCAGTAACAACAGGTCAGTGCATAGTAAACTCTTGATGAATGTTGGATACAACATTCCCACGACAAACCAGAACATTTCATTTCTAGACTGTTCTATATGCGAACACGTTATGCTTTATAGGGATGGTCTCTGACTTACGTTGTTCAACTTACAATTTCATGACTCATGACTTCTCAACTTTCCTGTTGTACAAAAATGATGTGCATTATGCATTCAGTAGAAATCATATTTAAGTTATGATCTCTTCCTCAGCTAGCAATGTGCAGTATGAGAGCATGAGTCATTTTCTCTTCCTCCAAATGTGGGGCAGCGGCAATGTGGATGAACCACCGATACTGTGTTCCACGGGTACTGTATTCCCAGTGCTGTGTGGGTACATGGATTTGATAAATTACATGAACTGTTCAACACTTGAGCATAAAATAACCCTTGTGTGGCATGGCTATGTCCAACTGTGGGCCTGGATAAGTGCTCTGGGCATGTTTAAGGTAGGCTGGGCTAGGCAAGGATGTTCAGGAAGTTGTGTGTATTAAATATACTTTCAGAACTAGTGTATTTTCAACTTATCATGTGTTTTAGGCTGGAGCCCTACTGCAAGTTGAATAGCATCTATCCCATGCTAATACTTAGGCCTCTGTACCCTTGCCTTTCACTTCTGGGTTCTATTTCCAACCTGGGAGTGAATACAGACAAACCTATTCTCTGCTCCCCATGCAAGTCCTTCCAAGACATAGAGGAGATCGTGCCACAAGTGCTTTCCTATCCTCTTAGCCTGCCTCCCATGGCCTCTCCCAGCTGACTAGGGTTCTTCTCTGCTGGCCCCAGCATGGGGGCTCTCTCTGATGCTGCAGTAACTGGAGAAGGACACTCCCCTGAGACTGTGGGCAAGAGACTGCAGATAGAACAGCTGTCCAAGGCCAGCCATACTGGTCCAGGTAAGCAAAGAGTATTGCTCCAATCGGTAAAGGACTGGATGAGGGACCAAATCAAACCCCATGCCATTGCTCACTGTCATGCTAACCCAAGGAAGCAACACCCAGTGGCTGGCTTAGCACAGTTACTGAGGATGGAAGCCCTACCTGGGTCTGAGCAGCACCAATCAGCAGGGCTGTATCCAGAATGGAATAAAAAGGAGAGAAGGAGCTCTGGCCTTGGACACCCATCTCCTCCTTCCAGTCAAGAGCCCGTAGCCTCACTGCAGAGACTCTCCAACTTTCCATCACAGACTCTTTGGTTTCTGGATACAGATCTGCACCAATCTCTACTGTGAGCTCTAGGCCTTCCACTTTAGAGTCGATCCTTTGGATCTCCAGTTTGCAGCGAGCCCATTTGTACTGCTCCACATCTGACCCTGCAGCAGGCCATTGCCAGCCCACCATGTAGACCTGTCCATATATGTTATAGTAAACCTGTCTGTCTAGGGGGCACTGATGGACACACCCCACCTCTCTGCTCCTCACCTGATTACACCTTTTTCCCTTCTTTGGGAGAGTCTACATTTATTTATTTATTTATTTATTTACTTACTTACTTACTTACTTATTTATTTAGTACAAGGTCTAGAGGGTCCCACTATATAGACAGGACTCATAGTGATCCTCCTGTTTTCAACCTCCTAAGCACTGGGATTACAGAAGTGCACCACCACTCCCATTCTCAATCACTGTCTCATTGCACCCCAAGGATAGGGCTGGCCCAGCATGCTGGGGATGGAACCTGGGGAGAATCTACTTTTCGGACTTCCTTTGGCCCTGTTTGTGTTCATTTCGCTTTATTAGATCAGCAGAATCCCACCTTTGGGTTTAGCTGTCCAATCGTCCTTTCTGTGCACTCTAGACCCATCTCTCCCAGCTTCCTGCCTGTCACAGATTGTCACACCACTAGCCATATTCACCAGAGTGCTTAATTAGATGACACTCGGCCTATAGCCCTGTGAATTTTTAAAGTAGGTTAAACATTCTTTGTTGAGTTATACCTAGAGTACAGGTGATGGAACTGAACTATGTTCCCTTGAATTGACATGGTGACATCTTAAGTCCCAAAACCTTAGAACAGCAGTGGTGAATCTATGGCACGCGCACCACGGTGGGCTGCGCATACCACTAGCAGCTCTGAAAGGTTTGCCAGGTAAGATGAAGGAAGGTGGAGTGAAGCCCTGATGAAGCAGCACGGGCCCCTCACCCAACATGACTGACGTCCAGAAGGAAACGGGACGTGTACAGTGGGTGTGCTGGTTCATGCCTGTCATCTTCGCCCGAAGTTTGAGCTTAGTCTGGGTAACTTAACAAAGTTTTATTTTTCTCAAAATGAAAAAAAAAAAAAAAATTGAAGGCAAGGTTATAGCTCCGGGCAAAAGTCCTGGATTCAGTCATAGATGTCTTATCTCCCTGAAAATAAGATCTAACCAGAAAATAAGTACCAGTGTGATGTTTTAGGATGCTTATAAGCTGTACCCCCAAATAAGTGCCAGATAAAGATTACCAGCCAGACAGATGTATTCAGTACAATAACTGCAACACAAAACGGGCATGCTGAATTATAAAGTAATAATAGTAGTATGGGGGGGGGCTGGGAGATAGCTCAGCAGCATAAGTGCCTGCCTAGCAAGCTCAAGGTCCTGAGTTCGATCCCTGGTACAAAAAAAATGGTATACAAACAAATAATATTATTAATATTAATGCTGAAATGATAATAATGAAGTGTTTGTAAATACCCAAGTGTATTCCTTTGGACAAGACGTAAACACCTGTGGGAACAGATGAACCTGAGACTAAATGACCAATCAGAGCACAGACACACCACACTAACAATGTGTGCACTTTATAATGAACCGACGTGGTTGAGCTTCATGTGAATCTCCCTCATTCGGTACGTGATGTGTTGTAATGGAGGTGCTCAATGTGCTCACACAAAACCAACGTGCTCTGAATTTTGGCATCTGCAAGTTTTTGTTGCCTTTGTGTGGACCATTATTCTTAGTTGTCAGCATTTTTGTTGCTGCTGCTGGCTCGCAAGTTTTCGATTACCACGGGATGGGACGCAGACTTTGTGACACCTAACCTGTGGAAGGTCGTGACTTGGATGAAGAATAAAATCACTGGCAGCTGTGCTGCCAATGCAGTAAGAGCTGACTACGTAGGAAGTGCTCACTTAGGGACAAATCCACTGCTGGATAGGAGAGACTGAGGCCAAGGGTTCTACAGAAAACAAAATCGCAAGGAATTCAGGCCAGAAATGGGGATTTGAAGAGCTGTGACAATGCTCGAGATGGCAGGACTGCATTGGAATAGATGTAGATTGTCATACATGAAAAGGTAAGACCTCCCCTGAAAATAAGCCCTGTTGCATCTTTTGGAGCAAAAAACATTAAGACCCAGTATTATTTTCGGGGAAATGTGTAGACATGGGAATGATGATGTGAAAAAGTAAAGGGAGAAGACAGCTAACCACCAGCCAAATAGGAAGTCGGGACCCTCCCACAGAGCCTCTGAAGAAATCAATGCACCAAGACATCTTGATTTCCAATTTCTAGCTTCCAAAACTATGAAGAATGAAGGAGAAGAAGGGGAGAGGAGAGAAGGGGGGAGGAACGGAGGGAGGGAGGGAGGGAGGGCAGCAGAGGCCACTTGCTCTGCCATCAGAGGTACTGAGAAGTATTTCCACATCACTCAATCTTGGCCTCAGTTCATGAGTTCCCCGCTCCCCTCTCCTCCACCCAGAGAGTCAAGCTTTAGGATAAATGTCCGAGCAACAGGCTCTGAACAAACCACTCAGCCTTCTCTGCCACTTCCTCCTGTGTACATTCCAGACATTGGTTTTGCACTTTTTTCTCTCAAAGGCCTTTGTGAACAGCAGCCAAACAAACACTAACCTTGCAGTCTTCTGAGCGACACGGATAGAGATGTCCTCACACTGGATATGGCTCTACAGCGAGGACATTCCTGCAGGCCAGGTCACCCGCTCAAGCTACACAGTATTTTCCTGAGCCCCACTTCAGTTTTATCCACCTGCACCTTCGTTTTCTTTTTTTTTTTTTTTTTTTTTTCATGGAACAGTGCTTGGAAATCCCAATAGGTGACACCCCAAGCTGAAGCTCAAAGGTAAATCCTAACTTCTCATTAGCCCAGCAAAATCGAGGATTATTAATGTCACATGAGCATCACTTCGGTCCATGCCTATGATATTTGTCATTCTGCACTGGCCCCTGAGAATTTTCTAGCATGCAGGAAAACATGCAGGTTTTTTGTTTATTCCTTGCAGCTGAACAGAAAGCTATAGCAAGCAACCGACTGCAAGATGCTTGAACTTGGTAATCAATGAATGGGACCCAGGGGAGGAAAGCTACAGGAAAAAAAAGTGATCAAGTCTCTGCGCTAGGAATGGATTTTTATGTGTAACATAAAACCATGAATGTGCGCATGCACACACACACACACACACACACACACACACACACACACACACACCATAAAAATCCCCTTTTCTACATAAGCCTGATTTCTTCCAGTGAAAGGTTTGACTCATTCTCCTCCTTCAGCACCTTTCTCTACCTCCTCTGCCTCCTCGTTTCTGTAGTACTGAGGGGTGAACCTAGGGCTTTCACACCACGCTACATACCTAATCTTTTTTTTTTTTTACTGTTTATTTTTCTCCTGAAGTCATTCACTTTCCCAGGCAAAGCCTGATCTTGTAATTCTCCTGCCCCAGATGCTCAGAGGGCTACAATGACAGCTGTGTGTTATGCTCAGTCTGAATTCTGCCGCTTCTCAGCTAACCAGCGGTATCCTAGGAGAGGCCCTTTAGGAAAGGAATTAAATCAGGAGGTCATGAGGCTCACAAACTCCAAGGCTGCATATGCAATATATCATGGTTACATGCATAACAAGAATTTAGGGAAAGATTCTCTAAGCCTGATCAGATAGGCATGAGGTCTTAAAGCCTGAGGGAAGAACTGTTGTCATGGAAATATTGAAAAGATGCTCCTGACATTCATTGGTCATCAGGAAAATGTAAATAAAAATGAATTTCCACTTTCCACACACTGGGAAGGCTAGAATAAACACCACAAATAACAAATGTGGGTGGGGTGGGCAGAAGCCACAGCTGGCAGCCCCCACAGCTGGCAGGAATGTACCATGGCATGACACAGCAGGCAGTAGCCACGACAAGTCAGTGCAGTTCTGGGTGTGCCTATACATGATGAGCATGTAGCTTAGTGAACTGAGGTGGGGGAGGCTCACCAGGTCATAGGCGGCAACACCTGATAGGCTTGTAGCCAGGCAGAATGAAACATAAAACCAAGAAAGGAGCTTGTCCACTTGTGAAGAGCTCTGGTCTTCTGGAGCAGTATACTCCTTACTGCGAAGCCAGCCTCTGATGCTTCTCCAGCTTTTCCAGCTTCTACACCAGAGACTCTCCAGCACACTTCCAGCCCTTCCACCTTGGGCTAGTGCTGTGTCCTCAATCCCTCTTGTTCTGCACCTTCTGTTTTCTTGGGTCTGCTCCTGGGCCTCTGGCTCTCCAGTTCTCCAGCCGCTGTGGATTCTCCTGCCTCTGATGCTGTGAAGCCTGCTTAATAAGTCCCTTGCCTAATCATACATATTTCTCTACGGAACCCTAACTAATAAAATCACTCTGGAAAACAGTCTGGTAATTCCTCAAAATACTGAACAGAGAGTTGATACAGACCAAGCCATCCTCCATCCTCCATCCTCCATCCTCATCTCCATCTCCATCTCTATCATCTCCATCATCTCCTTCTCCATCTCCATCATCTCCATCATCTCCATCATCTCTATCTCCTTTCATCTCCTTCTCCATCTCCATCATCTCCATCTCCATCCTCATCTCCATCATCTCCATCTCTTTCTCCATCATCTCCATTTCCTTTTCCATCATCTCCATCTCCATCTCCTTCTCCATCTCCATCATCTCCATCTCTCTACCTCCATCTCTAGCTCTACCTCTACCTCATCTCTGTCATCTTAGTTACTTTCTCATTGCTGGAACAAGACACGTGACATCACAAGTTAATGAAGGAGAGGATTATTTTGTCTCAGAGTTTGTGAGGATTTCAGTCCATAACAGGCTGGCTCCAAGGTGGAGCAGCACGGCAGAGAAGAAACTGTTCACAGCAGGGCAGGATCATCCAGGAGGACATATTTCTACACCCTTCCAGGCCATGCCTGAAGCAACCCACTAGGTTTCTCTTCCTGACATCATGCCCTCTTGCAAACTCATCAGCATGGGCCAGGAAGATAGTTCAATAGAATCAGCGTTTGCTAGGCAAGCACAGGGTCTTGAGTTCAATTCCTGGTACCACAAAAACAACAACAAAAAATCCCTGCTCAGCAGACTAATCTTGTATCACATAGCCTTGATCTTCCCTAAAGCCCCACCTATGAAGGCATGAGGCTTTGGGGGATATTTAGATATTAGCCGTAGCATATACACCCAAGAGAAATGAAGATGTATGATCATACAAAAATCTGAATGTGCCTGAATGCCCATAGCATTATTTCTATTACTGCAGAAGTGAGAACTCACACTTTCAATATCTGGTGAATGGATGAACACAGTGTGGTACAGCTGTCTGATGAACGCTACTTGACAACAAACACAGATAAACTTCAAAACATTGGGCTAAGTACAGGGACTCAAACCCAAAAGGCCACATACTGTATGGTTCCATTTACGTGAGTGGCTGTTTATTGCAGCAGCAGGAAGCAGCTCATCCGCACACCAAGCTCACACTCCCAATTCTCAGTCCTAGCAGAGGTGAGCTTGTGAGCAGCACTCCAGACCTTTTTATTTATTTATTTATTTTAATATTATGGTAGGCTCAGCCTGCCCTAGGGGTGGTGCTGGTACAGCATGTGGTGCTGGGGATCGAACTGTGGTCCCTGCAGTTGCCTAGGCTTGCCTAAGCAGGCACTTTAGACCGCTGAGCCATCTCGCCAGCCCTACTCCAGAATTTTCTTTTGGGAATTTGTGGAGTTCTAGGAAGTCCTGGCTTCCCCATCACTTCTGATGGTTTGGCTATGATAGCCATTGCTTTCCATTTTATAGCATGAAGCAAATGTGGGCACTTGGAGTGATCTGAGGTCCAACACCTGCCCTTGGGTGGCACCCAGTTGGCCCCAATATCAGTGTGATTAGCCATAAGAATGACCTGGAGACACAGGGAGGGCAACTTGTCCCAAGCACAGCGCTACTACATGGCTAAGTCAGCACAGCAATTTGAGTCTGGACCACTGGACCCCAAGATTACCCAGGCCTCAGGAGCTGGCTTCTCTCTCTCTGATATCTGAAGACAGCCTCTCTCTGTCTTATTCTGCAGGTTTTCCTGAGGGCATTTTCCTGCACAGATGGTGGGAATTGCGTGCCACAGTTAGAGGCAGTCACACCCAGCTACACTCCATGATGGGTCCAAGCTGGCATGGAAGCTGCTCTGTCGCTGTGCTACCACCACACTGTCCCCTGCAGGCTAGCACATGCTGGGCTGCATACCCACAGCTGTGCAGAAGGGATGTGGGGGGCTGGGGGTGGCAGAGGGTGAGCAGCGAGGAGGACAAGACACTTGGTCTTTCCTCCCTTCCATGAGCGAGAGATCAGAAGAGTAGAGGGAGAACTGGGGAGGCTGAACCACACTGGGGAGGGCCTGAGAGCCTGGTGGCTGGGAAGTGAAGCTAGCAATGGGCTGGGCAGATGGGAGCAGGGAATCATGGGAGTGGGAAGGAGCTACAGCAAGCTTGAGGGTTCCACCCAGGGGTGCCCAGACTCTAACCCAGACAGGGACATGGGAAACAGCACTGAATGGGGCTGTTCAAAGGCCACCTGGGCCAAGGAGCCCAGCAGATCAACTGAAGTATAGATCTGGAGCCCAAAGAGAGTCTGCCCCATCTTTTCTTTTAGCAAATTCTTTTGCATGTTTTGTGTGCAACACATCCCAGCATTCCCATGCCCAGGCCTCCCACAGTGCACATAGCCCACACAGCATCAGTGGTTTCCCCCTCTGCTCTCAGGCTCTTACCGTCCCCCACCAGCACCACCGCTGCTTCCCCTCTGTGGTTGTGTTTCTGGCCCTCTCTCTTGGCTGGGCAACCTGTTGCTTCTGAGATACCCTCAAGCCCTGGCAAAAGGACAGACTTTATGTGCTCAGGACGGCTTCCTTGGGAGCCATCCTGCATGGGGTCAGGGCTTGGGTCAGGGAAGCAGGAGGCGGGGCTCGGGAACCTACAACACTACAATTGAAGGGTACCAGCAGCAGGGAGGAGGAGAGGAGGCAGTCATCTGGGAAAAGATGCAAAGATGTGGCGGTCTCTCTCTCTCTCTCTCACACACACACACACACTGATATACACACATACCTACACATCTATATACTTGCATTACATGCCTGTCTACACATATACACACTCATATACACATACACACCCATATACACATGCACACTGGCACACACATATATGCACATGTGTGAACACATATATACATTTCCTACATAAACACATATACACACATGTCCATATACACACATACACATACGTATACGCCTCCACATTTATACGCTCCTGCAAAAAAGACTTTGAACTCTCAGCAAACTTCACACATCAGGGGCTGAAAACACAACCTCAATAAGTGATGATGCTGTCACTTGTGCCTTAACCTCGGCCCTGCACCAGCAGAAGGGACGCCCTGGGGATACCACTCCTGGATATCGCCTCCAAGTCTTTAGTCCTCTGACTCAGTGGCTTACAGTAAATAAGATTTTTACTTGCTTCAATAAGACATGTTCAAGGGTGAGCGCATAAAGGATTCTTCTCTGCTCATGAACCCCAGAGGTACGAGGACGAGGTCTAGGTGTATCACCACCATCACCTGAAACATGAAAATAACTCAAAGGCAGAGAACAGAAAAGGGTGGAATGGGAGGTGTTGCTGTGAATCTCCAAGAAGAAAATCCCAACAACACACAGAGAAAAACTGGGACAACAAATGAAAACTTGGAGTTCAACAAGGCTCATCCACATCACACAGCCATTGGGATGGCTGCTGTGGAGGGGCTGAAATGGCTGCTTAATTCTATCAGAACACATGTACCACTGTGGCCGGTGAGATAGCTTAGCGGTCTAAAGCGCCTGCGTAGGCAACTGCAGGGACCGCGGTTCAATCCCTGGCGCCACATGCTGTGCCAGCCTCATCCCCAGGGCAGGCTGAGCCGGCCATAACACAAATAAATAGTTAAATGGGCTAGGGTCTGGGGAGATAGTGCCATGGCACAAATGCCTTCCTGGCAAGTGCAAGGTTGTGAGTTCGAACTCCGGTCCCACAAAAAAGTTAAATGGGCTAACACATAAAATATGTCTCAAAAATCAAATGTGAACACATGCACCACTGACAGAAGGAACGTGGAGCTCAAGGTCCTGTTTGTTGGCTCAGGCACTGACTTGGGGGTGTCCTGGACAGCACATCGCTTCCTTTAAAACACACATTGAAAGGAAGATGCTTTCCTTCCAGTCATCAGAGCAAAAATCCTTTACTCCTCTGTCCAGCAACTCCAAGAAAAACAAGGGAATTTGTGGCTTGGTTTCCTTGGCAACCTTATCTTCACTGCAAGCACCAGCTCTGTCTCTAAGCAACAGGGCACTCTGTGGAACCTGCAGGAGGTAAAACCCAGTGCTCATCCAGAGCCCTAGGAGGAAGCAAATGGACAGAGCCCAAGGGAGCGCAGAGTAGCCTCCAGGAGGCCCACGTGCAGCTCCCCGTGGAGTTCCAGGCACAACCCCAAGTCCCTTAGGGCCTGAGACTCTCCTCTGCACAGACTCCCCTTGGCTTGTTCTCCTGTCCCCTGGAGGGCAGCGGACTCAGCCCATCAACTGACCTCCTCCACAAAAGCCTGCAATGGCCCCAAAGTGAAGGAGAGGCTGACCCCAAGGTATCAGGTCACGGACTGAGAGTGAGGACAACCCTGTCACTGTGATGACTTACTTTGTAAACAACTGGCTAAGCCTGGAGAAAAGCATTTGATTAAAAGAAACGGAGAGAAAATGCCCATTATCACCATGTTGACATTTAAGAAGACCTCATTTGCTCCTGAGAACAGATATAGAGGGTTTTGTCCCCCTTCCTAGCATGCTCCAACCTCTTGCCTAACATCTCTGGCCAGGAAGAATTTCTGAGAACGTGAAGAGGAGGGATAGATGAGCAAACGCTCTGGAAATGACAGCTCTGAGCTTTAATCAGAGTGAGAGAAGCTCGCTGGTGAGTGTAGAGCTGAAAGGAGCGGGAATTCAGGAACACTCTGGGGACCCCACATCCTGCTGTCTCCAGCAAGGTCACCTCCACGACTCTTAAGTACCTCTCTCACAGCTGGGAAGCAGGAGGTGGGGCTGCAACAGTTCCCCTTCCCTTATGGATGTGGAAATCGCTACTCCAGGTTCTTTTCATGCACAATTACACCGTCAGTTGGTTTCAGAACAAAACAGAAAGTAGAAATGCTGCCTCCTATTGGTCTCTGACTTCTCCTAGGTGATGGGGGACTGGGAGAACCTCAATTGCTATAGTTGAAATGCCATTGCCAAATTTGATATTATCCATGAGCTTGGAGCTAAATAACGTTTTTAGTATTCCAGCTCCCTGTTCATTCTCTCTTGAGTGGAACTGTTAAGCGGCTGAACTCCTCAAAGCCTTCGTTTGAATTACTTGTACAATACTTACTGTTGGAGCCAAAGGAAGCATGGGAGTTCTACAGGAATGGAGCCTGAGCCATGGGGTGGAACCTACTCAGGGACCCCTGGGGGGCTGTGAAAAATCAGAAGTAGTCCATCACAGACGAGGAAATTGACAGGGCTGCAGGGCTTTCGAGGCTCTAGGAAATGGCGGGACCCGGGCACAGGGAAAGCTATGGCTCAAGATCGCTAACCCAAGGAACCAGGGTCAAATACATACTCCCAACGGCTGCGGGTCACCACACAGGCAAACCAAAGTCACAACTGACTTTTACGGGATGTAACTCCGCATGGTGAGGCACAGCTGACACTTTCTGCACGTAATATACGACACACACAGGCCACAGGGTTGCCTATGCATTGAAGGGCTGAACCACCCACTGAAAGTCAGGTAGTGTGAAATGGCGTAGCAATCCAGGCATCGGCAGGAGCTTGGATTGCTCACACACACCCTGAATTGGCGGGTCTTCCGAGAGAAAACAACTAGCCCCTGCCATTCCCAGTCCTCTCCCAATCCCCTCACACTGAGCTCATTGGTCTCCAGGTCACCAAGAAGAAAACTGGCCAAAGCCATGACATTTGCTCAAGTCAAATCAGGACCCATCTCTGCTAAGTGGGGAATTCAACTTCCAATAACCACCTGGAAGAGTGAGACAAAGAATAGAGCCCAAGAGAGGCTCTAGAAGGTCCCTTCAGAGGTCATTGTACTTCCTCTCTTTAATCAGAGAAAGGAGAAGAAAATGAAATTTTCATTTCGAAATCCATCCTTGGTTAATTGTTATTTGTGGAACACAAGTAACACTTTAATTATTTTCAGCGCCACACCACAACAGCTATCAAGGGAATAGACACAAAGAAGAATAAAGAGGTGCTTATTAAATACATAATTAATGGGCACTAAAATTAGCATACATGAATACAAGTCACCTGGGACTATTGGAAAGCATGCACCCTAAATGTTATCCATTAATTAAATTTGTTATTCACATTGGCTTTGGAACAAAGTAGCCACCTCCACAGAGGAGGGACACTTGGTGAAAAAGGGCTGGCACCATACTGGACCATCCCACCAGCCAAGGGGATGGGTATCACCTTAGTGGACAATCCTGCCAGTCAAGGTATTGGGTATCACCTTAGCGGACCATTTCACCAGCCAAGGTGCCAGGTATCACCTTAGTGGACCATCTCGCCAGCGAAGGGGCTGAGTATCACCTCAATGGACCTTCTCACCGGCCAAGGTGCCAGGTATAGCTTTAGTGGACTATCCTGCCAGCCAAGGCACTGGGTATCCTCCACTAAACTGAAACTTTAGAAAAGCTACCATTCTCTTAATAGTGAGGCACAAACAAATCAAGATCTGGTCAAAAAAGCTCATGGTCAAACCAGGTGGCTCACAGATGAGTCTGGAATTCCTGTTTTCCAGCATGAGAAGGCTTTGACTCCTAGCGAAGGCAGCTGGGGATATCCTCTGGGTGGATTCTCCAGGGACAGAAAAGGGACTAAGTGTGTATCACATCACAGTCTTGCCTGTGGTGGAGCCACTCAGCACCCTCCTTCCTTGGCAAGGATGGTCTGGCAGAAGGAACCCCTGGCACAACTCTCTGGTCCAAGCTACAGAAGGCAGCTGTGCGCCAGCTGTGCTGGTTGCCTCATGCACTAGTGAGAAGCAGGAGCAGAGTCTGGTGTCAGCTCAGCGACCTTGGCCCTCGCTCCTTTCCTTGTTCAAGCCCTTTATTCTGGGTGGAAACACTACTAACCAGTGAGCAGCACTACAAAGCTGGGGATAAATAGCAACACTTCTTGTTGCTGACGGTGCTGCAGATCAAGCCCAGAGCCTCAAGCATACTAGCTTAGTGCCCTACCACTGAGCTGCAGACCAGCCCCAGGTGGCAATTCTTAAAGCAGTACACACCAATTTTATTAATTTATTTATTAGGTATTTGGTATAAGGGTCTCACTATGCAGCTCTGACCCATAGTGATCCTCCTCAGAGAAGGATTTCAGCCTCCCCAAAGCTGGGATTACAGGCATGTGCCACCATGCTTGGTTAGTACACACCAATTTGTTCTGGCAGCACTGGGGTTTGAACTTAACCTTGTGCTTGCCAGGCAGGCACTTGTGCCACAGAGCTATCTCTCCGGCTGCAGTACACACCAATTTTAAA
This sequence comes from Myocastor coypus, assembly GCA_004027025.1. Lineage (NCBI taxonomy): Eukaryota > Metazoa > Chordata > Mammalia > Rodentia > Myocastoridae > Myocastor > Myocastor coypus. The sequence continues at coordinate 46,190 of PVJA010010928.1, forward strand.
ACTGCATCAATTTCAAAGTTTTCCAAGTTTGTAAAGCTGAATAAAAAAATCAACTTCTTGGGGTCAGCAAGACAGCTCAGCAGTCAAGCGCCTTCTTAGGCAAGCTTAGGCAAGCTTAGGCCAGCCCATGCACAGCAGTTTGACTCCCAATACCTTATGCTGCACTGGTCCTGCCCCCAGGGCAGGCTGAGATGGCCACAAAATAAATAAATTAAATAAATAAATGAAAAAATACACTCTTGCTCTAAAGGTTGGCATTTATGGTAGTGACTTTTTGCAGTGATCAAATAGTTCTGTGCTGCATTTTAATACATATGTACATATATTTAGCTCCATTTATAAACTAAAAGTTCTTTCAGTATAAGGGCTATATTTTATTTTTTCAATTTAATTTTAAAAAATCATTTATTTATTGCAGCTTAGACTCATAGTGATCCACCTGTCTCAACCTCCCCAGCACAGGGACTACAGGTGTGCACTACCAGGTTTCAGGGGCAGACTTGGTATGGAGCCGGCATGGCATGTGGTACTGGGGATTGAATCTGGATCCTTACGCTTGCCAGGCAGGGACTTAGATCGCTGAGCCATCTCAATGGCCCAAGGGCTATATTTGATTCTTTTTCTTGTATGGCTCCAAGAAATCTCACCTGTCATGGCAGCCACTAGCCATGTGTCACTACTGAGCACAAGAAATGCAGCTAGTGTCACAGAGAAAATGAGTAACTTTGTTTACTTTTAATTAAGCTAAGTTTAAAAGCTGAAGATATATAAAACATTTTTTCTATTATACACAGGGATAGTCGGGGGCAGGACTACATTTTTTTTGTTATTTGTTTCTGGAATTGGAATAGTCTTTACACTGAGCTACATTCCTACCCCTTTTGTTTGTGTTGTGTTGCTTTGCTTTGTTTTGTGATAGCAGCTTGCTAAGTTGCTAACGTACCCAGGCTGGGTTTAAACTTCCGATTCTTCTGCTTTAGCCTTTTAAAGTCCTGGATCACAGCTGTGTGCCACCACACCTGACTACATATTTCATTTGAACCATTAAAATTTAACAACCATAGTAAGATACAGTAGAAGTTAAGACACACTATATTTCAAAGAATGTAATAGGTCTCAATTTTTACAATATTGATTCCATCTTGAAGTGATGACATGATGCTATATTAGGTTAGATAAAACATATTTTTAAAATTCATTTCATCTACCCCTTACTTATTTTCTGCATGGCTTCTGAGCAGCTTACAATCCCATACTGTACTAGATCATATCACTGTTAGCTCACAGCAGCTATGTAGAAGTCTCACTTAGGGTATCTAGAAGGCATTGGTTGGTGCTTTGGTTGGAGGAACACTAAAAAAACCCCTACAGTTCCTTCCTCCACTCAGACCCAGACTCAGCAGAGATTCAGAGGATCATAAATAGCTACTTTGAGAACCTTTACTCTCACAGAATTGAAGACACAGAAGAAATGGACAGATTCCTAGAAAAGTATAAATTACCAAAACTGAATCAAGAAGATATAAGAACTCTCAGCAACCCAATAACAGCCAATGAAATACAAAATGTAATAAAAAGCCTACTAACAAAGAAAAGTTCAGGACCTGATGGGTTCACCACTGAATTCTACAAGAAATTTATAAAAGACAAGCCAAATACTCCTCAAACTGTTCAATGGAATTAAAAAGGAAGCAATCCTCACAAAATCATTTCTAGAGCCAAGTATTACACTGATACCAAAACCAGACAGAGGTGCAACTAAAAAAAAGGACTACAGGCCAATTTCTCTCACGAACATAGATGCAAAAATTCTCAATAAAATCCTCACCAATAGAATACAGCAAATCATCAAGAAGATTATACACCATGTCTAGGTAAGATTCATCCCAGGGATGCAAGGATGGTTCAGTATACACAAATCTATAAATGTAATACACTATATCAATAGAGCTAAAGCCAAAAATCATATGATTGTCTCAACTAATGCAGAAAAGGTTTTGACAAAGTCCATTTCCATCATAACCAAAGGAAATGACGTTTCAGGCAGCTGATTCTGAATCAGAGTTTATGTCCAGAAAAGAGCATGAAGAAAATCAGAGACACAAGCATAAGCTCACCTGTGCCAACCAGTTAATAAGCCCCTTCTTTTCAAACTGATCACAGCACAGTGGAACACTTGGTTGTAAGACAGGAGAGGAATTTTGATATTCAGACTCTAAGAATGTATTTCAATCCTATTGAGCGGCAAATGCAGCTCCACTCTTCCTGCAAGTCAAGGAATTAAAAAAAAAAAAAAAAGGTAGACACAGCGGGATGTGATGCTGTGTGCTTGGAATCCCAGCACTCTGGGAGGCTGAGGCAGAAAGTGCACAGCAGCCCAGCATGAGCAACACAGTAATCTAATAAGACCTTATCTCTAAATAAAAAATTTCAAAAAGGGCTTAACACACACACTCACACACACAGAGTACACACAGTAAGTGATCTATGTTGTTTCCACAAGGGGGCAACATGTTTTCAGGCAACATTTTATATATATTTTATGTATTTGGTACAGGGTCTCACTACACAGTTCGGACTCATAGTTATCCTCCCATTTTCAGCACTGGGATTATAGGCATGCAACACCACACCCAGACTCGGAGGCTGGCTCGGAGTGCCTGGGGACGGGTCCGGTGGGCACAGCATGCGGTGCTGGGGATCAAACGCTGGTCCCTGAGTTTGCTTAAACAGGTGCTTTGTTCTCTGCTCTATCTCACTGGCCCTTCAAGCAACATTTTCTAATACAAATGACTCACTAAGGCCCATGGAATGATGAATAGGGTGCTGTCTCTAGCAAAAGTCTGACATAAACGTGGCAGCTATTTTCATGACAGTGAATGCCTCCTTTTCAAACTCCGAGTTGAGTCAGACACAGATCTAATATGTCACCCAGGCTTTGGCAGGGGAAACAGGCAGAGCCCGTTTGTAGCTAACACAGAATGCCCAGGGCAAAGGGTCTTTTCACCCTCTCTAGTCTTTTCACCCTGGAGCCAGCCTTTGCATCTCCTGACACTCAGGGCCCCATTACACCTGTCTCCTGGCTCTGAGCAACAATGTGAGCGACAGTGAGAGCACTGTGGGGGGGATGGCACAGCACCTCTCCTTTGCTTTAAAAGACAAATCATTTGCAAAGCTTGATCTTTAAATGACTGCGTCTGTAATGTACTTATGACACACCCTGAGGCTGAGCAGAGCCACCTGAAGCAGAGCTCAGCAAGGCTCGCAGCAGCAAGGCATTTGTGGGCTTTCATCTTCTAAGGGTCAGGGCCGGGAAGATAGCTCCGTGGCACAGGTGCCTGCCTGACAAGTGCAAGGTCATGAGTTCAAACCCCGGTCCCACAAAAAAAAAAAAACAACAACATAAAGCTCACATCTTCTAAGGGCCAAGGGCAATGCTCTCCAACAGAGCCTCTTACAGTGACAGGAACAGGCTATCCCAGAGCCACCTGGCATGGCACCACCAGTGCCAGAGGCTCCCCAGCACCTAACATGTGGCTAAGAACAGCTGAGAAGGTAAATCCCACATTTTCTCTCATCAGAGTTAAATTTAAACTCAAGAGGCTACCATTTTCGACGGTATAGGCTCCTCAACCTCCCTAAGGCCCTGCGCTAGCCAATATCTAACTGGCCAAGGTAGCAAGACAATTGGACGTTACCAGAAAGTTTGAATCCCAATACAAATATGTATTCAAATTTTTCTGGCTTTAATTTTTTTTACTTGAATTTACATAATAGGTAGGAGGACCGCACAATGGAACAGATATGCAAACGAGTCCTGATTTGAATCCTGATCGAGTGTCAGCCTCAGACTGCGGTTTCAGCTATAGCTTCCTATCCTCCACCTGAAGCCCAGCTGTCTGTGCATTCACAGCCTGTGGCACAGGACAATAGGGAATCTGAAAGTTCCCGGCTGTATTTGCTTAGTGTTGCACAGGAATCCCAGATTAGCGCTTTCCTTCTGTCAGTGCTCCTGCAGCTCTCTCTCTCTCTCTCTCTCTCTCTCTCTCTCTCTCTCTCTCTCTCACACACACACACACACACACACAAACACACACAGGGGTGGAGTTTGGAAGTGTGAGCCAGCTTCTGCTACTGCGTACACCCAGGAACACGCTGTGTTGAGCAAAATGTCACCCTGTACAGGAGGAGCCTGTGCTAATTATCACATCAGGCTTCCCACTGAGACGCAGATAATTAAAGGAGAACATTACAGTGTTTTCAAACTCATGGAGTAAATGAGAAACATCTTCAAATAACCTGCTGGAGATGGAGATTAAAGTGCTCTGAGACATCCTCAATTAAGACCACCATGGCTAGAACCAGAAGATCCCTGAAGATCCACCCGAGGGGTGGTCAGAAGTAGGAGGGAGCTGAAGGGTGGGGAGGAGGAGGAGGCAGCGGAAGGGGCTCAAGGGTCTCAGGTCCTCTGAGCCCAGCCTTCACAGCAGGCAACATAGCTGGGGGTTCTGCATGTGGGTATAGCTCCCAGTTTCCTTAATATTGAACTTCATGATTAGCTACTGCCCCCTCTAAAGCCAGGAAAACTTAAGATTCTCAGGACGAGGCTTCCTGCTCAGGTTTCCCTGCCCTGGTCCTATGCTGATCCAAGCCCAGCGCGATTGGAATGAGAACCCATCCACACACTGGGACGGTGCTGCCGATGCTGATGCTGAGTGTGGCAAGGAGAAGCGGTCATTCGACTTTGGTGTGACCAGCCCTGCCAAGCTTTGTGGCTCACCAGGAACAGGGAAACAGAGCTCACTGGGGCAAGAGGCAGGGGGGTAGGGACAAGGTGCCAGACGTCCTGTGAGCCAGGGTCCACCTGAGGCCTGGTGCCTGAACCACAAGCCACTCCCATTCAGTTTCTTAATTTCATTTTATTGCAGTGTAGTTTGAAAATATGCAGTGCGTTTTACCAATTTCAGTTCCTAAAGTGTAAAACAAGGACACAACACAACACTGAAAATGCTAGCCAGTTTCCGAAGTTGAGTAGCAGGCAGCAGAAGAGGCTGCATACATCCAGGCTTCCCAGGGAAGGTCCTTATCTAGTGATAGAATTTCCTGCGCAGCCTAAGTCCCAGGAGAGCAGAGAACAGCTATGTTCTTCTTTGTAGTTATTGGTTCCTTCTCCCGAGCCACCCCTGATATTGTTCTCACTGCTGCCACCTGAGACCACCTTGAGGCACGCTGAGCTCGCACTGGACAAGCTGGATGCCTGGGCTCACCCCAGCCACAGCCAGCACCTCCTGCCATTCTCAGCCATTCCGCAGATTGTCAGCATCGTGAGGCATCATTCCACGCAGGGTCTGAATGCATAAACAACTGGCCTTCAGACCCCACTGGCCCCTGGGGAAGCAGGGCTCGCAGTCACCCCAGAGCTAGGCTGTGGCAGGCGCACTGAGCATAGGCCCCCATTCCAGAAGGCCTGCCTGTGGTATGGAAAAAGAAGGAAGAAGCTGAAGGGAACAAACATTGGCTTCAGAGAGTTCAGAGGTTGCCATGGCACCCAGTCAGTGCTGCTCTAGGGTATGTGTACAAGAGAATACAAGTCTACACACAAGCAGCTGTTGTTATATTCACAACAGCCAAAGGGCAGAAGCAATGCAAATGTCCATCAAAGGATAAACGGAGAAGCCCAGTGTGTGCACCCACAGGAAGGAAGATTGTCTGGCCTTGACAAGGAAGCTGTGCTAGGACACAGAGGAGCCTTGGAAACCAAAGGCTACGTGGGGCTGGGGAGCTAACTCAGTGGTCTAAGCATCTGCCTGGCAAATGCAAGGACCTAGGTTTGATCCCCAGTACCACATGCCGTGCTGCCTCAGAACCCTGGGTGCACTGTGCCAGCCACTAAAACCAGACATGTATAATCCCAGCAGTGGGGAGACTGAGACAGGAGGGTCACTATGAATCTGAGCTGTGCAGTGAGACCTTGTACCAAATAAGTAAATAAGTATATCAAGTTAAAAAAAAACAAAACATGAAACAAAGACTGCCTGGTATGCAGATCCACACATGTTAAAGTACAGATGAGGTGACCCAAGCAGGGCACTGCAGGAGCTGGCATGAAGGGGGAAGGGGAAAGACTGCTGCCGGCACGAGGCCGTCTCGAGCTGATGCGAGTATTTGGAAACGAGATAATGATGATCATATATCTTCATGAATTGCACTTTACACTTTGAACTGGTGAAGAATAATGGTATAGAATTATACCCTAACTTTTTAAGTTGAGGATTTTTTACTGTTCAGGCTGGTCTTGAACTCGCAGTGATCTTCCAGCTTGAGTCTCCCCAGGGCTGGGATTCTAGGCATATGCCACCACACCGGGCCGACCTGCTCAAAAGGAGTTAACAGCAACTCTTCCTCAGTGTGGGAGGGAACTGATGAAACTTCCAGGGATTGGCAGAGCTTAAGAATTTTCTGTGCTTTAAAAATAAGGTCTTGAGGGCAGGGGAGATAGCTCAGTAGAATAAGTACTTGTCTGGAAAGCACAGGGCTCTGAGTTCAATCCCTGGTGCACACCAAAAAAAAAAAGAAAGAAAGAAAGAAAGAAAAAAGCCCCATCAGAGAGAAAGAACACAGATGAGTGACACAGACAGATGGAGCTGGTGACCTCTGACAAAGCCACTGACCCGAGGAGCAGCAAACTCCTCAGTGATTCTGGTGATGTGAAGAGGCTAGCCATGAAGAATCAGGGTCTGCATGAGTGAGGGCACACCTTGTTATGGAAAGGCGTGGGACTGGGCAGAGAGGGGTCCCTTGAGATGTGAGTGGCAAGACGGCACCCCCGCACCCGCACTCAGCAGAGCTGCAGAAGCATCTCGTCTCCCTTGACATCACCCGCACGCTCACCTGGTGAAGGAGCGCAATGGTGTGGGCTCTATGGGCCGAATGGGTGCAATGAACCTGAAGAATCTAGAAGTCTGTCAGAAGGAGCCGCAGAGAGGGAGCTAAGGAGACAGAGCTCACAGTCCGAGGGAGCACGGGGGCAAGGCAGAGATGGGCATAAGAGTCAGGCTGAGATGGATGACGGAATTAGGTGCTATGGAATGTGCTTCAGAAGCCACGCTAAGCAGTGCTGGCCTGCGTTGGACAGAGTCCATTGATCACTGGGATTTTCCAACAGGTGACGGCTTCACATATAGCCAGGTCCTAAATGCCTGCATCTGCAAATGGTACCTTTTATGACAAAAGAGACTTTGACGGACTGAGCACCTGCATAAGCAACACAGGGACCGGAGTTCAATCTTCCGATACCCCAAGCTGCACTGGTCCCACCCCCCAGCATGCTGAGCCAGCAATGGAGTCCAGGCATGGTGGTGCACACCTGTAATCCCAGCACTGGGGAGGCTGAAACAGGAGGATCACTATGGGTCTGAGCTGTGTAGTGAGACCCTTTACCAAATACATAAATGAAAACAAAGAGAGAGATACTTTGACTGTGACTATCCTGGACTACTGGGATTGGCCCCAAATGTAACCACAGAGCCTTCATAAGGAGGCAGAAGGATACTTGACCTAGAAGAACTAATGTGACATACTTGAGGGACATAGCCACAAATCAAGGAATGCCTGCATCCCCCAGAAACCAGGAAGAGCAAGGAAAGAGCCTCCTCTGGATCACGCAGCAAAGGTGGTCCTGCCAACACCTTGTCCTTGGTCCAGTGAAAGGGATTTTAGATCTCTGCCCTCCACAATAGTAGGATAAATGTGTGTGGCTTAAAGGCATTAAGTTGGCAATGATTTACCACCACACCTATAGGAAACTAACACAGACCTTCATCTTGTTTCCAACCTCTTAAGCACTGACTGAGGCCAAAAAGACTGTGTCTGGGACGAAACAATAACTTACCTTTTTTTTCCTGTATTTAGAGCAGGGTCTACAGGGTCTCACTACACAGATCGGACTCATAGTGATCCTCCTGTTTTCAGCCTCCCAAGTGCTGGGATTACAGGCACGTGCCACCATGCCCAGTCTCAAGTGCCAGCTCATAGAGCCCCATGGGTGGAGTCCACACGCCATGCCAGGGATCGAACCCTGGCTGTCCAGCTCTGCCTAAGCAGGTGCTTTAGCCCCCTGAGCTATCATGCTGACCCAATAACTTACTTGCTAGATGTGTTGCAGAGTAAACGGGTTGTGGCAATGGAGGTCCTCCTTCCAGAAAACACTTTTCTCTCACTCTAAGTAATAAGCATTTATTGTATACAAGTTAATTTGCAAAACATAAAGAAAATATAAATCAGTCATCATTTCATCACCCAGGAATACCAACCACTGCTAATATTTTGGTGTCTAAATTGGTGTTTTTGTTTCTCCAAACACAAATCACTTCTGACCAAACCCTGGAGCATTTTTTTTGAAGCCATTATTAGGGACCATCGATGATGACAAGTCCAATAATTAAAACCAACTGCCACGCTATCCCTAAGATATAAACATGACCCCTGGTCTCTCTGTGTCATGGCAACAAACAGTACCATGAGCTTGGCTCTTGACTCTCAGGAGAGGAAAATAAAAAGTGTGTGATTCACCCAGCTTCTTGCTGTGGAGCTTTATAAATAATCTCACACGCTCATCAAAGGCCTCTATGAGTCAGAGGCCCACCCTTGGCCCACCTGGCAGCCAACGCAGAAGCAAAGCTAATCATCTGTCTCACAAACAGCTGCTCCTCTCCCAGGGCAGAGGTAGGTACCCCAGGGCCTTGGCATTGCAGATGCTCTCGTCTATGTTCTGCATGGAACACAGCAGAGACTCAGAGCGAGCTGCGACCTTGGGTCCAGAAAAGAATACAGCATTGGACTTCTGGCAAGAAGTCCCATGTACCAGGGAGAAACAGACATGATTAAATGATCACAACACAGAGTGATTGCTATCATAATAAAAGGAGAGAGGGTGAGGTGAGTTGGTTAAAAGGGAGGAATAATTAGCTTGGTTAAATAAGTGAAATTCTGGGACTGGGTTTGATCCCTGGGAGCAAAATAGTTAGAAAATAGAAACGTAACGCACAATGTGCTATTTAGATTACTCTTCCTAGGATCATCCCATACCTGGGCGGAGAGAAGACCTGGTGATAAATTAATAGTGAGCCTCCAACTTCAATTAGAGAGCCATCTAAATGAGATAACTTCTGCAATCCCTGCAGGCATAAACTCAGCTTTCTCACATGCAAAGCATTGTATTGTAAAGACCCTCAATTACTGAAGAAAAGAGATTGGTAGGAACTCAATTGCTTTTTGACTTTTAATTCCACTCCAGCACAAGGAGAGAGCTTGATGCCTGAGGTCCAGGAATCTTCCAGGGTGTAGGGCTCTTGAGTTTGCTGGGTGCTGCAGGGAAAGCACTTTCAGAGGCTTACTGAGAAAACATGCTGCTTCCTGACTCTAGTTTCCAGGGACTGGAACAGGCGCCTGAGCTCACCTTGGGCGCATACAGGCACTGGCCCAGGGAGCAGTGGCTCCTGCCTGGGGCAAACACCAGTGGGGGCCGTGAGCTGTCCAACACCAGCTCCCCGCCTCCCGCCTTTCTTTCTAAAGCGCGCAAACTGCCCACAAAGCTATCTAGTTTGTTCCTCTAAATGGGGGACTTGCTTCCTACTCTAAGGAAGGAATGGGGCCAAAGCCAGCATGTAAGACACTATATTGCTACAGTCTAAATCAGAGAGGGGAGACCCAAATCGCACCGCTGGGAGCTGAGCCTGCGCGCCCAGCTCCCTGCGCCCCTCTGCCCCACCTCTGCGTTCCCGCGACTAATTTCCTGTTCCAGCCCAGACCCAAATCGCACTGCTGGGAGCTGAGCCCGCGCGCCGGCTGGGTCAGGATCCTTGGCCTGCCTTCCCTTTCCCCGCC
>PVJA010010929.1:0-20086 GCA_004027025.1 Myocastor coypus
CAAATACCCAACACTCAAAATGAAGGAAGGAAAGGTTTATTTAGCTCACAGTTTGTGGAGGTTTCAGTCCATATTCGGTTGGCCCAAGGCTGAGTGGAGCACGGCGGAGAGCATCCAGTTCAAGGCGGCAGAACAGCAGCAAAATGGTGGCAGAGGCAGCCAACCAAACAGGGCAGCAGAGCAGCAGCACCAGCTCGAGGTACAGTCTGTCTCTCTGTCTCTCTTTATATTACATTCAGGCTCTCCGCCTTAGCTCCCACCCTAAGCTACACCCATAATCCCAGAAGTACTTCCACCCATAATCCCATCAGTACTAAATCCTGTAATCCCAGGGATCATGGGTCAAGTCTCAAACTCTAGAAGTCCCCGCCCAATGACTCCATGAGGCTTTGGGGGGACAACTAGATATAAACCATAACAAATTTGTAGGCTGTAGCATTGCAATGAAGCAGGATGGTTATTCCGTGTGTAAACATATTAAAATCTACTAATGATTCACCTTCTTTATGGGTAGAAGTGCTTTCACATATCTGTAGATTAGAGAGATAGCAACACTGAAAGTTTACTTGAACTAATAATTATCCTTTGCAATCAAAATTTTATGACAAAATTATCCTTGTGTCTAGAGGTCTAAAAATTCTGAATAACATTTCCACACTCATGACTTGCTTTCAGATTACATAATGAGTAGGCCTTCCAGACATATAAGTGCTAGTATTTTCTTTTCCCAGCTCAAAGATTTTTTTTTTCATGGTACTGGGGATTGAACTCAGGAGCCTGCACTTGCCAGGCAAGTGATTATTCTACTGAGCTATCTCAGCATTTTCTTTCAATACGAAAGTTATCTTTACTTGGACCATGGTTATCAAGATACCAAGAGGGTATACCTGTCTTTGGCCTTTAGTCTAAGTCATTAGAAGATTTTCCTCATATAATATAGATCCTTCATAACTTTTTCAGTCTTGATGTCTTCAATGAAACTGATGTTTCAACTGATTATTTTACTCCATTTTTATTCTATAAGACTGTAACTCAGGTTGGATGGGAAATCATTGATAGGCAGCAAACAATGACCATTACAGATTTCCCACCATGATAGTCCTTAATCACTTTTATTTTTGTTACCACATTGACTCAGTACAATTTCTTGCTTTCAACATTAGCAGTGGATTTTCCACACCTAGACCCCATGACGAATGCAATTTGCACAAAAGAAAGTGATGTAAACAAGAGATATGGTAAGTAAAATATGAAGGAAACTGCTACTGGTCTAACCACAGCATATTTTTGCAACTAAAAGATTGCACTTTAACTTCATCACATACAATATATATAGTAAAAATAGAAACTTGCATTTCCAGTCTGGAAGAGACATCTTATCATAATCAATTATTATTTACTATGCCTAATTTATGTGCCTTTTTTTCTACAAATGACAGCGCAGTAGGTATGCTTACCCCAGAAGCACCATCAACATGTGAGTGGAATATTGCCTCAAAATAATGATGGCTAAAGCACCATTAAGCAATGAATTTTTTACTTCTGTTATATTCTCATAATACTACCCTCATATATGTGACCGCTTCTTATCTAAAATATTCACATACAGCACATGCATAGGCTTGCATGAATGACGCATTTCAATTGCATTATCAATACACAGATTTCTTTCCAATCACATCCTTCTTGCAGTATTGACCTTGTAATTCTGAGAGGAGGAACAGAAATACCATCGAGCACCAAGCTGGGTGCCCATCAATGTCTCTCACTGTAATTTGTGCAAACGTCTCTTACCTGTGTTCCCAAGTTCCTTCCTCAAACACACATACAATTCTGGTCCCACATAGCACATGCAGTGGCCTTTCTGAATATAATTAAATCACTATCTATTGAAATTCTTCAGGTGTTTCTAATTGAATTCAGAGTAATGACCAAATCATTTAATATATCACATTCTTTTTGTATTTTGTTGAAAAAAGGAAAAAGCAAAATTTCATACAAAGTTATAGAATAGCAATAGTTGATACACTACATATTATTACCTTCACAGTACTTACTCAGAGCACAAGATATGGATATAAAGATTCTCCAATCAATATAAATTTAAACCTTCCTTTGCTATAAACTAAGAGACACTAATGGTATAACTAACTTGCAGTTTTTCTCTCTTTTTCCTTCCTTCTTTTCCCCTTTCTTTTATCTTAGCTCCCTTTTCCTCATTAAAAATTGCTTCCCATTTCACAATATTTTAGAACCCATTCACTCTTACGGTTTCTCACATCCGGGAGGCAATATGACATTTATGCATATAATTTTCTTTTATTACACTAATGAGTATGTTTTCAACTTGCATCCATTTACTTTCAAAAGTTTTAAGTCTATCCTCATTTCCAGCCAGGTAGTACTCAATTGTACATAAATACTACATGATTTCTATGCACTCTTCGGTTGATGGGCATTTGTACTGTTTCTTGCTTTTAGCTATGAAAAATTTTGCTGTTATAAACCTGGGTGCACATAAATAGTTGCAGTGTGATGTTTTGAATTCTTTTGGTAAAATATCCATAGAAAGAATAGCTGGACTGAATGGTATTTATCATCCTGACTTGTGAGGAATCTCTACATTGATTCCTACTCTGCCAGCTTTTGGTTTTGGTTGATGTCCTGATGAAAGCCATTTTTTGCTGTGGTGAGATGGAATCACAATTTTATTTTAATTTGTTTCTCTAGAACAACTAGTAATGTTGAATATTTTTTCATATATTCCTTTTCAATTTGTATTTCCTCATCTAAGAATTGTGGTCATCTCAGGTGCCCATTTTTGACCTGGATCTTTGAATCTGCGATGTCTGATGTTTTTTGCAATTTTTTATACATTCTATATAGAAGTTTTATCTCATCTTTTCACTCAGTGATTTGTTTTGTTTCAAAAACCTTCTTAAAAAGATGAGGTTCCAGTTATTTATTCTTTGAAGAAATTCCCACGCAGTTTTCATTTTTTCATGAAGTCTCTTACTATACAAACTTCTTTAAGATTTCTACCTCATTTGTCTTTCAATAGAGTGTTTCTGTTTTAATACAGAGATCTTTGATACACTTTCACTTAGTTTAGTGTGTGATGGTAGACATTGGTTTCATTTTATTGTTTGGCACATAAAGAGCTAGCTTTACCAGCACATTTTATTAAAGAGGCAATGTATGACATTCTTGCCTTTGTTTTCAGTCTTGTTTTGTAGAAGAATCTATCTTTTATTCACTATTCTTCAAAAATACTATGCTGCACATAACTGTATTCTCTGAGACCCTGCATGCATTCTAATGCAAATTCCACTTCTGCAGAGTAGATCATATGCCCTGTTATATATTCATATACATGAACCTTTATAACAATCCTTAGCTGTGGATGAACGATTGTCTTCAAGCAATTCAGAACTTATTTGTTTTTACATCTGTTGTCCTTTCTGGGCTATAAGCTTGGTAAAGACAGTGTTATTAGTCAAAATAGATATCTTCTCCAATTTAGAGCTATTCTACACAACATCTGCCAAAGTGCCAAGCATATTATAAACTTCCATGAAGTGCTTTCTAGAAAAAAACATTGTATAGATGGAGAAAAAATATCCTTAAACACTTCTTCAGGGTATGAATAAAACCTTTCACATTCTTCTTCACATTCTAAACAGAATGACTTAAATTCCAAAGTCAAATTCTTGAGACAACTCCACAAGAAATGTTCCGTAATCAATAGCAACATTCTCTACATAACTTATCTGAACAAGAAAAGTCTGTTCTGTTAGCTCGTTCTTTATTTTTCTTTCTTCAGCACTTTGACTAGTAGTAAATATGTTTTAATTCATTCCTGGAGGCAAATATAGGTTCCAACTTGACAAAAAAAAAAAAAAAAAAAACCATTGTACGTGATACTAGCCTCATAGCAATTAGCTTGAAGGGTTTTGAAAATATTGTACTGACTACAATCATAAAAGTATTAGAACATCAACAAAATAACACCCATTGATCATAACGAAAAATCAGATCTCACATTATGTGATTTTACAGGCAAGGAAATTAATATTTGTTTCTTTCCAAATTGGAACCTTGTTATCTAGAGAATGAACATCTCATACTCAACTTACTAATATTTCAACTAAATGAGTGCATTTGTTACTGGAGAAACGGAAAACGATTGGTGGAGATGAGTACCTTAAAGAGAATGATGAATATGTACAGGTTCTAAAGTATTTATTTCCTGTCCAGTTATGTGCACTGTTTGAGCTCTTAGTGTTACATGATCAGGTATACTTTTAGGAGAAAACTACATATGATTTTGGCAGTAGTTTAGGGAAAAAATGGGCTGAAACTTAAAGAGAAACTGATAATCTATGTGCAAAGTTGTCTCCTGATAACAAGTTCCAACAGTGTTAGCCCAACTCTTCAGGTACTTTCAAATATGTTAGCAAACTGAAAGCCTGGGAACATTTTCATTCAACATCTGTGGAAATAGCACTAATTTTCTTAACTGATGACTGAGTTCTAAGGATGGCTGAGTTCTGGGATAAATTCTTAAATTGAAAGCATAATAAGCCTTCTTGTATATAAGGGCATAACCATCTCTTTTCAATGAATATTTTTTATTCCTATGATCACCATGAGAAATCCCTGCTATATTCAGAAGATCTATGAATGTTTTCAGTTCAGCCTATGAAAAGTCCTAATAAACACATTTTTGAATATAGCTATTGGTACACACAGAATATTTTACTTACATTTCACCCTTTCTATCTTTTAGAACATCTTGTAGTGTTTTGTTTGATACATTTTTTGTGGAACCAGTGTTTGAACTCATAACTTTGGTTTTGCCAGGCAGGCACTTGTGCCACAGAGCTATCTCCTCTTGTCTGAAACAATTTCAAACATTTAATGGCAGTGCTAGCATTCAGTCCTGTATATTTCATGCCTGCAAAACCCCTTTCCTTATATTCTGACCCAGTTGTAACACTGGATAGTTACATTTGATTGTATTTCCACTTCATGACATTTGACTAGTTAAATATTTACTTACCTTGTTTTGTTTTATCATCTGAATTAAGGTCTGAATTTCTTTTGCCTGTATCTGTTGATCCCTGTTCCATTTCACAGTCATAGGAACTTGAACTTATATAGCCAATGTCAAACTCATCCTCATCATCACCATATCACCATCATCACCATCATCATCACCATCACCATCATCATCAACATCACCATCTTCATCGTCATCATCGTCATCGTCATCGTCATCCTATTCACTCTTCTGACATGAAAGCATGTGCTCACTTGGCAGGACATATTTTAACATTTTTATGAAAGTGTACATTTTAATGATGGATCATTTTGATGACCCATACATGAATAATCTAATGATTCACTTTTTTTACTTCCTCTAAAACATGCAAATTTGGTTTCTCCTGTGACATTGTACTAAATTAGGCTATTTCTGCCAGAAATATCAAAAGAAAATTGCTTTAACAAATCTTAAACAAGTATGCTTTAACAATCTTAAAGTTGTGTGGACCTTCTGTCACCTTTGGGTAAACATACATAAAACCAGATATACAGATCATTAGGTGTAGGGGAAGTCTGATTAAAACAAATTTGCACATGTGTGCACAGCTCTGTTTACTATGCCAAGTGAGTAAATGTATAAATGCTTCCAGTATCCCTGAGGAAATGTACTGAAACACGAAGACATCTGCTATTACACTGAAATGCAAAGCTATAGTAGAAAATTAAGGAATGGGTCCCTTAGACCGAAATTCATGTTCCTATGAATAAAAATCTCTCATCACCTTTTCCAAGACTGCTAAAAATGTGGTTTGTTGGCACAGCATCTTATCTCACTAATGATCTGTGTTTGTGCTAAAGGCATTGCTTTTCTGTTTGTTCTCATGGTCTTCTTGGCAGAGTCCCAGAAAACTGCACCTTAATACTTCAACGGAGAAGTTGATGATATAGCAAGGGAAAGAATTGCCCAGGAATTTCTGCCTAGCATTCTTGGATAGCTCTGAACAGATGTCAAACAATTAATGCAAAATAAATACAACATTTAAAAACATAGTGCTCAAGACTTTTCTAAGCTATTTGCTTCCAAATACAAGAAAAGCAAAAATCTCCGGTAGCATTGACTTATCAAGAAAGAGTGTATCTTTTGTCTTTTCTTGTTTTGTATGTGAATGTGTTACTGGAAAATAGCACAATTTTGACATAGTTCTAGTTCATAATAAAAAATTTCGACAGTAACAGAGCTTCTAGCATACTATCCATTCTCTCAATAACCTATGTAATGAAAGCACCAAAAATATATTAAAGCACCTGGCTAAAAGTGAGATGGCATGCTACGATGCTTTTTATAGTTAATTCTTTCATTTTCAAGTCATAAGAAAATACTATTTTTTACATTTTTAAGTGAAGAACTTAAGTATATAAGCAGTGTTCATGAAATCCCAAAATCTGATATCCAGGATTTAAATGGAAGTACATTTTGTTTATGTGAATGATCCTTTTTTTTTCTTACTCTCTTTCTTCTTCCTGTCATTGAGTGGAATGTTAGCAGGATGCAATTTAGTGAAACCTGAAATTATTCCAGTGAAGCATAATGCAGTAAACCACCCTTGATATCATGCTGCAACTGAAGGGCCACTACACAAGCAAGTGAATTTTTATAAGCAATCAGATACAAGATGAGCTATTGTGGTAATGATGGCTAGAGAAGGAGACTAATTTAACTTGCTTGCCAAAGCTGGAAACAGGAAGACAGTGCAAGTCAAAAGAAAAGGTTGAGTTGTTATGATGGTATTACTAAAGTTTAGTTGAGACACTAACCAGTTGAGGTAGTTTTTGACATTAGGAATAGAATTGTAGGAACATATGGGAAGCAAAATATAAAGGGTCAAATAATTAATTATGTTGAGATTCATCTGATGCAAGAATGAAAGGTCTCATTGGCTTGTACAGACAGCCATATTTGGAGCTTATCAGCATCATTAGAACAACCTAGATTTTGAGCAAATTAAAAATGAAATAGAGCAAGAGAGAGATTAAGAGAGAGGAAGAAAGAAATAAAGAAAGGAAGGAGGGAAGGAAGGAAGAAAGACTCAATGAAAGAGCCCAAGCATTTGGCAGAGTGGCTGGGCTAGGCAGAGTTGCAAAATTTATAAAAGTTAAAAAAAATTTATAAAAGTTACCCTAGGGCTGAGGAGATAGCTTGACTGTCTAAGCGCCTGCCTGGTAAGAGCAAGAACCCAGGTCCAATCCTGAGCTCCACATGCTATGCTGGCACCTCACCAAGACTGCCACCAAAACCCAGAGTGGTGGTTCGTGCCTGTAATCCCAGGGCTGGGGAGGCTGAGACAGGAGGATCACAAGCCCAAGCTGTGTAATGAGACCCTGTACCAAATACATAAATTTCTTAAAATATTAAAATGAAGTTAAGAAAAATACCCCATAATTTATCCCCAATCAATTTGACATTCTTATTTTACAGGATATTCCTCTCAGTTTATTTATATTTCATTCAACACATATTTGAGAGGCTTAATTGCTGTACTGTTAAAGAGAGGTTGTCATTTAACTTGACTCACTTTATTAAGAGGCTACTCAAAAGTATTAAAGTACATTAGAGTGAAAACTAGAGGACTGCTATTTTATAGAGGATGAAAAAAAAGTCAATTATGGTAAGGATTGTTCCAGTAGGTACTAGAAGGAGATAAGGGAAGAAACTGTACAGAGTCCTAGGAATGTACATTCCATATATACATAAAAAATGGTTGGTGTGTTTGAAGAATAACAAGGGAGCCACTGTGGCTAACCAGAAGCAGTAGATTATTTAAGTATAAAGCCATAAAGGACCTCCTTATCTGTCATTGTAAGGACTGGCTGTTACACTGAGTGAAATGTGAAGCAGGTACACCGATCTGAATATCTTAGTGATATAATCGATCTTTCGAGCTCTCAGAAATTATACATCCTGAAGGATTTGCCTGAATATCTGTCCTGAACAAATAAAGAAAAGGGCATGAAAGGACTAAAGAAACAGATAATTGTCTCAGAAAAGAAGAGACATTAAAAGGAATTCAACCAAATATATGGCACTTGACATAAATAAGTTTTCTAAATATGATTATATTTTTATAATATTTCAGCTTCAAAGATAAGTTATTCATAGGAAAAATGCACTACTAATACTGCTACTACTACTGATAATAATAATAATAATAATAATAAAGGACCTGTAAAATTGACATATATTTAAATAGAAGTAATCTGCTTTTCTGTAATGGACAATTAAAATAGTGTACTTGTTTTAAATTTTCTTAATTCTATGTGTTTCATCTTTGCTCTGTTGGGAAGTTCAATATAAATGTAAGGATGTTGGCCTGGCAGGATGGCGCAGTGGTCTAAAAGGCCTGCTTAGGAAAGCCTAGCCAGCTTCAGGGACCACGGTTCGATCCCCGGCACCACATCACACTAAGCTGGTCATAAAACTGAATAAACAAACAAACACGCAAAAGTTCTGAAACAAGAAAAAATTAAATGAAAAAAAAAAAAGAGAAGAAAAAATGTAGGAATAGGGGCTGGTGGAATGGCTCAGTGGTCTAAAGCGCCTGCTTAGGAAAACTTAGGTGGCTGCAGCGACCGCGGTTTGATCCCCAGCACCACATGCTGCGCCAGCCTTGCCCTCAGGGCAGGCTGAGCCGGCCATAAAAAGATAAATAATAAAACAAACAAACAAAAGTTCTGAAACAGGGCCCAGTAGGATGTCTCAGTGGTCTAAAGAGCCTGCAGGCAGCTCCAGGGACTGCGATTCGATCCCCGGCACCACATGCTGAGCCAGCCATAAAAAAGAAATAAACAAACAAAAGTTCTGAAACAAGAAAATAAATAAAAAACAAAAGTTCCGAAACAAAAAAATAAATAATAAAATAAACAAACAAAAGTTCTGACACAAATAAATAAATAAATAAATAAAATTTAAAAAAAATAAATGTAAGGATGATTTGGAAAGCTCTTAACCACTTCTGAAATGAAATTCAGAATCTTTGCCTTTAAATTGTTACAAAAATAATAATCAAGTCCAGATTAAGTCTATTAAATAATATTGCATTCAACCTTAATAATTTTAAGCACACAAAAAACTCAGTGTGAAATTAATACATTAATTTGGCTTGGTTGAAGGAATTATTCAGTCTGTACATGTATGTACTTTATATCAGCTCATCTTATTGTACATTTGAAGTACATACAAGTAGTATTCACCAAGTGTTCCACAATAAAACAATAAAAAAGGAGAAGCTTATCATGGGCTGGCCTGATAGCTCAGTAGATTAAAGCACCTGCTTATGGAAGCACATGGCTTAATGCCATGGCCGCTGTTCAAACCCTGCCTCCGGGCTTGCACTAAGACAGTGATTGAGACGAAGTCTGGTGGCATGTGCCTGTTATCTCAGCACTTGGGAGCCTGAGAGTAGGAGGATAACTACAATTCCAATGTATGTAGTGAGATCCTATAGATCTTGTACTAAGTATATTAAAAGAAATGATTGGATAAAAATAATACAATATCTATACACTGTGAAATATTGTTTAGTCCTTAAAAAGGACATATCTGAGACAGTTGTGGGCAGATGGATATACCTAATGTGTCAGTTACTCTTCTCTCATTGGAGATACAAATGCCAGACCCTCAAAATGAGGAAAGAAAAGGTTTGTTTAGCTCACAGTTACTGGAAGACTGACAGTTTAAAACAGCCTGAATTACATAGCAAGACCTCAGAGCCTTATTTATTCAGCAGAAAGGGTCAGTGCTTCTGTCTTCTCCACACATCAATCTCCCTGCCTGAGATGACCTCAATCACACACAGCACCACCCCTCACTACAGGGTCAGGAGGAGAGGCTAGTGTGCCTCTGTGTCCACCATCACACCCTTCACACCTCTAGGGAAGGCTGCTAGCCGGGGAGAGGAAGCTCGTGCCAGCTTAGCAGTTCACAGCTCTCTGGCCCAACACCTGCAGCCACTCACTGGTCCTCAAGCTACGTCTGCCCCATGACTTGTATGAGGCTTTGGGGGGACAACTAGACACAAACCATAACAGCTAGAAAATATAATGTAAAGCAAAATAAACACAAATTTAAAAAAACCTTATGATTTCTGGGATTTGAGTAAGGCAAAATACAATGAAAATAATAAGAGATGGATAGAACGAAGCCAGGGCATACTTCTCTCGCAAATAGGAAGGTGTCCAGGGAACCACAGGTGAAAGGTGCGGAGTGAGGGGATAGGAGGGGGAAATAAGAATGACAGACATAGGGTGTGTACAGAAACTTAATTAGCTCCATGGATGTAAATGTATTATTCTATAAGGTGAGCTAAGATGAACAATATCAACAAGAATGAAAATGAGCAAAAGGGAATTAGATGAGGAGAGCAGAAAGAGGAGGAAAGGAGAACGAGATTATTAATAAAACAAGCTGTGTTATGCACAGGTACCCACTTCTCAAGAGAACTGAAAAGTGCATGCACTGCAAACATGTACCAATAGAAAAATGAAACAGGAGGAGTGAAATCTAAATCAGGGTTAGTGTCATACAATTACGACAGCATATTTCTTACTAAGAACAAAATCTTCAGGTTTTCAACTGTCTTACTCTATTATGGGCTACTCATAACAGACAAAATGACCACAAAATATTGAAAATCCATATGCATAAATATGCACAATTATTTGCAGCAATATATTAATTAATAACCCAACATATAAGCATCAAATCAGGCACAGAGCCTTAAAAAACAAGAACATTCACATCTCTTAAATGATTTTAATGCAAAATGTAAAACTGCATTTGCTATCACGGTATCACATGATATAAAAGATTGAATGTCTGCAAAAATGAATGGCAAATGGAAATATGAAAAAATTATATAACATAGTAAAAAATTATCAATAAGTAAAAATTTTATCATCAGAGCTGTAAATATATGTATATAGTCAGTCAGAAAACCCACTAACTACATTTCAACATACATCCAGATTCTGGTATGAAGATACAGGGACAGGGGAGGAATGGGTCATGACATATGTGCATATACCAATTTTACACAATACGTGCATTTTACAGGTAGCAAACATACTAATAGAAAGCAGGAATTCTCACTTAAAATACTACCTGCAGTTCGCCTTTGACTTACAAGTATTTATAGGAAGGAGTCTTCCATTATTTGTCTTGTTCTACCGCCTTTTCTTTCCATTAGTTTCCAATACTTGATTTCAGCAATACTGGTCATATTCAATTTGTGTAATGGGGGACTTTGTACTGATTTCTTTCCCCATGTAGATATTCTTTCCAAGACATCAGCATCAACATCTAACCTTAAACATAGCTTCCTCCGCTTACTTCTATTCTCTTTGCTCTTCTTTACTTTGATCCAGTATACTTATTTACTTCTTTCAAAAGATTAATTTCAATATTCAGAACTAGCCACCCCAATGACTGCATGAGACATTGTAGGAACAACTAGATGTAAACTACAACAGTAGGGGTTTATTAAATCTTTTTTTGAGCAGTGGTCCCCACATATGTTTCTGAAGCCTAAGAAATTCAGTAATTTAACTATGTAATTTTCTTATTAGGCTTCTACTTTTGGGATAATTGGATTTGTAAGGTATATTTTTAAATTAATGTTGACGACAGACATGAAGCATCATTTTATTTTCCTCCTGAACTTCTTTACAGTTCCCATAATACCTAATGGATTAAAATACTAGTAAGCTCTACGTGGGACCTACTAAGCAGGAGGAGTTGATCTAGGATGTCATATCCCTTATGAGATCTCTAGTCTTCAGTAAACAGATAATGTAGGCATGGATGTCATCCTTTAATTTAACAAAAGTTAAGTCACTTCTAAGATCAAGAATTGGCAAGGAAGCCAGGCATGGTGGCTCACACCTGTAATCCCAGCACTTGGGAGGCTGAGGCAGGAGGATAGGTCTGAGTTCGAGACCAGCCTGAGCTACAAAAGTGAGCTCAAGGCCAGTCTGAACTGCATAGTGAGACCCTGTCTCAAAAAGACAAAAAAAAAAAAAAAAAAAAAAAAAAAAAAAAAAAAAAAAAAAAAAAAAAAAAAAAAAAAAAGAATTAGCAAGGAAAAGCGGTCACTGTTCCACCTTTTAGATGAATCTCAAGACTCATAGATCTCAAATGGCCATGCAAACATGAATGAACATTTAAAAGGGTGTTAATTTGCAAAAGAACACAGAGTGTAAAGGAGACAAATGGGCGGAGATGGTTAGAGTTGATAGGTTTGAAGGCAAGGAGGAGAAAAGAAAGTATAATGAATGCTGAACAGATGTGAGGTGCATGAAGACGGGAAGGATACTGAGCTTGGGGGCAATACGGCATTAAGCAAAGGGGCAAATGACAGCAGGTGGGGGGAGTTTTTAGAAGAGTTCACCAATGCACAGTAATTGCCAAAAAAAAAAAAAAGGTTAATTAAATAATGAACAAAATGCACTGGGTTTTAAAAATAGGAACATATACAGATTCATAAAGGCAACATAGAGAAAATATTAAACACTGGAGTTTGATGTACATCATCTGATTGCTAGAACCAAATTTCCACTATCTAAAGACTCAGAGATTATTTGGCTTTGTTTCTTCCATTGGTTTGGTTTGGCTCTATTTTGTCTTTCCTTTCTTCTTTTTTAAGGGTAATGGTACTGACGAATACGACTTTCACTAGCCCTCATTTTCAGAATTTTGAGATAGTCTTAATAATTTGCTAAGTTTCTCAGACTGGGCTGAAATTTTGGTCTTCATGACTCAGCATCAAAGAGGATAAATGTACAAGCATTACCGTTGTGCTTGAATTTCTGTGTCCAACTTTTTAGGACAAAGAACTTTTAAAAATGAAGCACTCATTCTTGTTCAGTGTATGACTAACTGAAACTTAAGATATGGTCGCTGGATAGCAAACGAGTGTGTTCTTTGATCTGTTAAAGCACAACCTTAACTAAAATTATGGGACATTTGCAACCTAACTGGGGGTCTTCTCTTTAAAAAAAATGGGTGAATTCGTGAGTTGCTGGTAAAGCTATTCCTATGAGTTGCTCTTCCATGAAATGAAAACTGTTTACTACTTTATAATTTTTTAAATCAATGATTTTCCAACTGCATCCAATGTGAAGAAATTGTCCTGAGTTTAACAGGTATTTTGTGTAAAATGACTGTGCTCTACAAATTAATATACTTTGCAACTCCAAGTATAGTAAGTTGTGTACACGTATCTAATTCAACTGGACAGATGTTCACATTTCTCAAAAATATGCCAAATATAAGATCAGGTTACATTTTTTAATTTTTCTTAGAACTGTGTCAGTATTACTCCTCAAGAAGAAGAATAAGAAAAGTGGTCAAATCCTCATTCAAATGAGGTTTTCAGAGTAAGAAAGTTAATTCATCATGAGGGAAAATCAGAAGATTTTTTTTAATATAGCTACTAAAAAACTTCACTATTTACCATTAAGGAAATAATATTTGAATAACTACATTAAAGAATATTTATTTGCAACAATACTTTCACTAAAAAAATATATATTTAAGCTAGACATGGTGGCCTATGCCTGCAATCTAAGCATTCCAGCAGGTTGAGGCAGGAGGATCTCTCGTCTCAGACCAGCCTGTGAAACTTAAGTTTAGCCAAACCCTGCCTGAAAATAGAAATCATCAGTAATAAAAAAAGTCATGGATTGTAGCTCAATGTAAACACCCTGAGTTCAATCCACAGTACTGGAAAAACAACATAGGTGAATAAATAAATAAACTTAAAAACATTATCAATTAATACCCAAAACAGCTTGATATTATTTCTTCCATTTAGAAAAAAAAGTGCCTTTATTAGAAATTTCTTAAAATCAAGAGTACCATTTGCTCTGGAAAATATTGCTTCTTCTTTACTAGAACATACTCCGCTCATTATTTATTTAGAGTCTAAGAAGGAGTAAAATAGTTGTGGTAGTACTTCCCATACAGTAATACTTAGTCTATCAATTCCAAAATGGAGGAATTTTTATAAGAAATAGTGAGATTGCAATGAAATATAATATCACTGTAATATAACAATTATAATGAATCATAACTGAATATAAATATACTTAACCTTACAAAATTTGAAATAAAAAAGGATTATTATAAAATGATTATGAAATCAAAATGTTAATAACAGAATTTAGAAAATACCATAGATCCACTCTTGAATAAAGTCATGCTATGAAACCAAACTATAAATATCATTAATTATTTTGTATTCAATGTTTTCATTAAGGAAACATTCAAAGCATAATCTCAGAACAGAAGAAAAATGCCACCATTGACTTGTAAGTAAAACATGTAGAATAGAATCATAGCATCAAAAGGAATTAAGGAGAAAATAGAAACCTGATGAAACTGATAAATATGTAAAGTAACATCCTTGTGAAGAAAGAGAAAATTACTACTACTTCAAGCATATGACTAAGGTAATAAACAGCAAAGAAAAACAAGTCTATAAAACATTAAAAATACTAATGGGTTATGAACCTGACAGACATATCTCTAAAATAGAGGGAGTAATTTTACTTTAAATTGTTCAACAAATGAATTAGAATTATAAAATCATATATGTTTAAAAATAATTCAAAAGTGGAAACCATGAGAGGGGGATATAGCTTAGTGGCATAAGTGCCTACCTGGAAAGCAAAATGACCTGAGCTTGACAATTTGTACACAACCACACACAAACACACACACACACACACACACACACACACACACACACACACACACGGATTCCTGATCATAAAGCAGGTTTATTTTTAACTTTTGAGAAACTTCCCTGATGTATTCAAGCATGCCTATATAAATTGCATCCTTACCAACAGTGGACAAGAATTACTCTTCTCTATATTCTTGCTATCTGATATCTTGGTTTTTTTTTAAATTTATTTTTGACGCTCACCATAACAGAGGTGAAGTGGCATACTAGTTTTAATGCCTTGATGATTTATAATAGCGTATGTCTATTAACTTTTTAGCATCTACATGTTTTCTTTTAGAAAATGTCTAGCAAGGTCCCATAGATTCATTTTGAGTATTTTTTAATACAAAGTGCACCATTTCGACTAAGTTTCAGTCTTCTGCAAGTAGGATATCCTATTTTCCCACTACTACTTAGTGCAAAGTTTTTCTTTCCCCAGTTAAGATTGTGTTACCTTTGTTTGGAACACATTGCCTGTTCATACATGGGCTCATTTCAAATGTTTTTTTTTTTTTTCTGTTCTTGATTTCTATCTTAAAGCTAACAGCATACTGTTTTGACTCTTATGTACCCATATTGTGCCATGAACTCAGCCATAGTGAAGCTACTAGCTTAATCAATTTCAGTAATTTTTCCTCTGTTCGATGGTACAACCACTGAATTTCAGGACTATTTTTATAGCTCTGTGAATGATGAACTTGGTATTTTGTTGAGAATTAATGTAAACCCATAAGTAAATTTGAGCAGTCTGGATATTTTAGTGATAGTACGTGCAGTTCATGAAAACTAGAGTTTTCTGCGTTTCTCATACTATTCAATGCCTTTTTATTTTTTTTTTTTTTACTTTTGATAAAGAACAATGTATAACACTGTAACAGTTTCAAAAGACGTTAGTACTACATTTCAATATTTGATACAATGCGTATAGTTATCCTCCTATTAGTCATACCGAGCACAGTGAGTAGATGTTATAATTTTTCTGTTCTTTTTTTTTTTTTTTTTTGTCTTTTTGAGACAAGGTCTCGCTATGCAGTTCAGGCTGGCCTTGAGCTCACTTTTGTAGCCCAGGCTGGTCTCGAACTCGCATCGATCCTCCTGCCTCAGCCTCCCGAGTGCTGGGATTACAGGCGTGAGCCACCATGCCCGGCTAATTTTTCAAATCATTATTGTTACAACCAAATTTCTTCTCATTGAAGAGAAAGTAGTTTATATACAATGCAATGTTCAATAATCATAGTGGGTTATTGGTAAAATTGGAAAAGTTGGAAGCTGTTCATTTCAGCCTTTTAGAGCTTAGCATTCTAATCTAGCTTTCTGTTTTATGTCTTGTGGTTAAACTTTTCTGCTGGGTGGCTAAGAGTGAGTTTGAGCATGTCCTGCATAGCAAAACATATAATGTTTGTATCTGTCAAGGTCAGTCAAATCCCCTCAAGATTTACTTTGAAACCATGTACAGTGCTTTGTAGAACTGTTGTCAGTGTTAGCCATCCACATAAGTCATGGCCATTGCTTGACCAGTTTGCTCTCTGTGAAAGCCTGAGAGAATGTTTTTCTCTGAGTGACTCTCCTTAGACACACTATAGTTCATTTATCCCTTTCTTCTGAAGTCCCATAATATTCTTGACCAGAGAATTTGGGACACCCCTGAGTTATAGGATATTACAGCACAGGTTCTCTTATGTCCTGAGTCCTCACTGACCTTGAAGGGCTAGGGCCAAAATATTGGCTATCCTTGTAGCCCTTCTTTTTCTGTAATTTTTGGTCTATAAACTTAGATTCTTAACCTGCGAAAAGAAAAGCTTTGTGATACTATTACTCTATAGCATAGGTACTTGAGCATCACATCAGTGTCTTTCTGAGTATCAAATATCTTAGATTTAACTTGAAACTTTTTTTTCTATTAATCATTGATATTCTAACAAATCTCTATAGAATATGATAAAAGCAGATACACATTTTTACACATTTACAAATCTAAGTATATACAAAATTGTAGCCGGTCATTCCTATAACCTTTTCCTAGTGTCTTACTCCCATTTAACATCCTTTTTTTGTTTTCTTGTAAACCAGTCATTTACTTGAAAGAGAGTATAGCAGTAACCGAAATCGCATTAGAAGCAGCACACATCAGGCTGGGCGTGGTGGCGCATGCCTGTAATCCCTGTAAGCTTGAGGCTGAGGCAGGAGGATTGGTGCGAGTTCAAGACCAACCTGGGCTACAAAAGTGAGCTCAAGGTCAGCCTGAACTGCATAACAAGGCCCTGTCTCAAAAAGACAAAAAAAAAAAAAAAAAAAAAAAAAAAAAAAAAAAAAAAAAAAAAAAGAAAAGAAACAGGCATTCCAAGCATATTTTTACTGTTTCACATTGCTATCCTCAGTGTCAATAACATTTTACGGATTCCTAGGATTACTATCTAACTCATCCTGTGTATGTAAGTGCAATGTCTTAAACAAATTATATTTGTAATTTTCACTGCAGAAACCTTTCACTTCTTTCATTGTTAATTTCAGGGTATTTTACTAATTTTTTGTCTACTTGGAATGACTCCATTCTCAGAAAATATGTTCTTGCTTCATAAAATGCCATTAGTTTTGTATGTTGTAAATGCATATTGCAACTTTACAGAAACTCTGTCATCTCATCTTTTGTTAGGGTTTTTATGCGTATATTTGAGAAACATCATGCATAAACATAGTAACTTGAATTCATTCTTAATGGGCTGCATTATTAAAATTTCATCATCTTTATTATATCTCTGACTAAAACTTCTATATCGTATTGGAGGAATTTCATAAATGAACATCTTTGTTTTGTTCCAGATCTTAAAGAAGGAAGGGTGCTTGACAAATTATTGGGTGTTAGTTGGCTGCAGTAACAACAAACCTGAGATAGCTTGGTTGAAGCAATTTAAGAAGTATGCATTCTATTTAGTTATTGGTCATTGTTTTTTTCATTTTAAAAATCTGGCCACAGATAATGCTTTTTGGTACTTAGTGGGCTTTATTTCTGCTTCCAGAATCACCAATGTAGAACTCCACTTTTTCCCATCCTGATGTTATCAAACATATGAAAGATGAAGGGGAAAACGAAGAAAAATGAGGCTACTTGCAGAGATTAAATGGTTTCACAATCTGAAATACTAACAAGCAGCTGTTACATAAAATTGTATTTTATTGGTTTTCTAAATGAAACATTTCCTTATACTAATTTAGTCTAAATAAAAGACATCAAAACTAACTAAAAGAGCCTTGATTTTACTTTCAGAAAAGAAACAACCAGTCCATAGAGAATGAATATGAAGTCTAAATCATGTAAAATGGCTGTTTTAACATATTTCCTTAAGTGACAGCAGTTTCATTATATTTGAAACCACTTGAATATGTAGGGGAGGAATTTGTTTCTGCCTTCCTGTATTCTTTGATGCGATACACAACTGCAAAAAAGGAGAGTAAACAAATAAAACTGAAATCTATTAATATAATATAACCCATAGATACATGGAAGTTACCGGGGAAAGATTAGTGTCTCTCATAAATAAAAGGAAGGTATTTGGTACTGATCAATGATAGAGATCATACTTAGCATAAGGAAAGATCCCTGTTCAATCTCTATTACTGCAAAACAAAAGAAAGAAAAAAAAGAAAGGAAGAAAGCAGAAAGCAAGAAGGTAAGAAAGCAGGTAAGCAAGCAAGCAAGCAAGAAAGAAAAGGACAAGGTAAGATTAGGAAAGAGAGAGGAAGTGGTCAACGGTTGGTAAGGAATAATGCCCACAAAAATCATGATAAAGAAGATTTGTCAAATTTGCTATGCAAATTAAAGTTAGGACCTTTCTGCTTGATAAAAGGCACTAATGGTTTAGAGTTTTCCATTTTTCTTGAGGCAGAGGAAACATCCTTAGTAAATCATATTTCCCTTATAGTTGTAAATTTTCCTTACACTTGGACAACATCTACTTTGTTTCCAGACTTTCTTCTGTATCTGGTTTCTCAAGCCAATCAGCTCCAACTTACACTCATGTCTAAAAGACATAATTTGGAGTGGCAAATTTCTATTTCCAAAAGTTACATTTGCATTATTATATTTTAATTTCCTATAAACGCAACCTCTATGCTTAAACAAATAAAATGTAATAGAACTTCCTAGTTGTATAATTATAGAGAGCAAATTCTTAAAACTAAAATTCTCCTTATATAAAGGATTGGGATTTTGCTGTTGTTTGTTTTGTTTTCTTTTCTACTTCTTCAGTCAGGTTTTCATCAGACAGGTCAGGCAGGTCTTGAATTCACTTTGTAGTCTTCCAACTACCCAGCTGTCTTCCAACTCATGGCAATCCTCCTGCCTCAGCCTGCTAAGCATTGGGATTATAATCAAGCACCAACACACCAAGGTCTAAAGGATTGTATTTGCAGCTGTTAGTATTAAACGAAAGGACTTGATACTGAGTAGTGTCCTAAGCTACTTTTATAATTCATTATGAGACAGGGTCTCACTATCTTCCTGCCTCAGCCTCCTACATTGCTGCTATTACAGACTTGCATTGTTGCATTGAGAAAAGATGCATTTTCTTTATGTAAAAAAGCCTTAGCTGGGCCCAGAGGAATGGCTCAGTGGTCTAAAGCGCCTCCTTGGGAAAACGTGGGTGGCTTCTGGGACTGCGGTTCGACCCCCCACCCCCCCCCCCCCGCACCACATGCTGCGCCAGCCCTGCCCTCAGGGCGGGCTGAGCCGGCCATTAAAATGAGTGAATAAACAAACAAAGGTTCTGAAACAAGAAAAAAATAAAATAAATAAAATTTTTTTAAAAAGCCTTAGCAATAGAGTATTAAATTTTTTTCCTTTATACAAGAAAATAATTTTTTTGCAAAATTTACATGTGTTACAAGGACCCAAATCAAGACCTGTCAATATCCAATTAAAAACTAAAAGATAAAACTTGGCATCTGTGCCATGATATTTTAAATGTTTCATTACCTTAACATTGTGACTCAATGGCCTTCTCAGCTTTGCACAAACATGTTATCATTTTAGGAGTATGTATAGTACAAACTTTATTAGCTCTAAATTTACCTGCCTTATTTTCCCATTTCAAATTATTGTTAACTATGTTTCAGAATTTGTAAAGACATGTAATTGCCCGCTTTTACAAAGTCCAGTTCCAGATAACCCAGAATAACACTTATAATTCTCCAGACACTGATCTAAATCTGAAATCTTCTTAGACTCCAGGAAAAAAGAGCATTCTAGACCACACCACCTT
>PVJA010010929.1:20186-32881 GCA_004027025.1 Myocastor coypus
AAAAAAAAAAAAAAAAAAAAAAAAAAAAAAAAAAAAAAAAAAAAAAAAAAAAAAAAAAAAAAAAAAAAAAGACAAAGATAATGATTAACTAGATGTTGGACCATTATAATACACCATAAATCTGGTTCATATTCTACTGTTGGTGGAGCAGTCTAATCTTCCCCTTCAGATGCGTGTCCCTTTCAGTGCCGCAAACATAAATTTGACATATAATCAATAAATAACTTAGGACTGGAGAGATAGTTCAGTGGTCTAAGCATTTGCCTGGCAAAGCAAAGAACCAACTTCAATCCAGTTACCTCATGGTATGCCTGACCCAGAACCTTGGGTGCCATGCCAGCCCTGAAATTCAGCGTGGTGGTGCAGACCTGTAATCCTAATTCTGAGGAGGCTGAGACAGGAGGATCACTAGGAGTCTGCAGTGTGTAGTGAGACTCAGTATCCAATGATAAATAGATAAATAAATAACTGAATAAAATTATATGAACATATTATAGAATTCTCTAAGTACTGTTAAAATAAGGATGGCAGTTGACCTTCAGAAATGTCTGAGATATATACTATTTCATGAGAAGAGCAAGTTACGCAGCCTTTCCTAATAATTCACTCTAGATGATGAAAGAAAGAGTAATATAAAAGTAAGCATGCAGCCCATTCCTATCTTCACTTACCTCGCTTTGTCAGTGCCCAATTGATCTTCCTCAGGAATGTGCCTGCAACTGCTTCATTTTCTCTAACTTTCCATTGAAAGCTTTTCCCAATAATTTATGCCGATTAATTCACTTTTAATTTCCATTATTAATGAAGCAAGGACCTGACGATCCTCACAAGTCAATGACTACCTCTCCCAAATGCTTCAATCAATTGCAGGCTGGTATATACTTTCTATCTAATATATAACTTGTTTTTTGATATACCCTATGCATGAGGCAAAAATATAAGAGGATACAGTGCTTAAATTTGAATCATTTATAATCATGAAGTCATCACCTTTTAAAAACATGAAACAAGTATGCAAACAGGAAATAATGATGAAAAATAAACAATGACAAACTAATTATGATTTACATACAAATGAATTACACAAAATGACTACAGGATTAATGATGACCAGAGATCATTAACAAAACTTGGTAGTAGATTGAAGAAATCACCAGTTATACTGCTTGAGCGTTCCATATTCTATGTTACTCTTGGTAAATTATACAATGTACAAAAAATGTTTTTTTTTTCCTTCTGTTGATTTCAACTGCTTTATTTATAAAAGGAAAACGATGCCTGTTATGGCTGGCATCTAATACACTTTCCAACTTTAAAAATATATGTTCCCATAGTAGCTCTGAAAAAACGTCTCAAAAGAACACCATGACAATCCAGTTGATTTAGTTCTCATCAAGTGTGATGTGACCATACTAGAAGCAGTGAGAGGATGTTTTTGGGAAGGAAAATTGCCTAATCTGAGATATAGTAGTAATTAGAATAAATCAATTGAGAATTAACGTTCTTCCTGATTATATTGTTTTTAATTTTTGCTTTGGTTATAGTATAAATCTTTATGAGAAACTTAGGCTTGCTCTCTCCCCCAAAGAACAAATATTACAGCACTAACATACTTCTATCAACATTACATCAAGTGAACTGTGGATTGCTTAAAGTAGATTCTCTCTCTCTCTCTCTCTCTCTCTCTCTCTCTCTCTCTCTCTCTCTCTCTCTCTCTCTCTTTCTCTCTCATACAACCTCTCCACAGAAGATCTCAGGTCAAATCTATTAACTTTCAGGTGATTTTTTTTTATTTGAAAGTTAAAATGAGAAAAGAAAAATGCAAAACTTAGACTCATCAGAATCTTTCTCTATTCAGGAGATATACGAGGCTCTAGACTTCATTAAATTTCTTGTCACTTGATGAATTAAATATATTTATAATGAACTCACTTGGGATTTAATTATAATCTGTGAGATTTTTCTTTCCAATTATATAGCTTCGTATTTAACTCTTACATGTAAATGTGTAACCTTTTTCCATAAGACTAGAGCCATATTTTTCTGAGCATATTTCATAACTGTTATTACAAAGTGGCTCAAAGACTGTAATCTTCCTGAAATTGGGCAGAGCACTAGGCTCCAGATGAGTGGACCTTATTTTATTATCATTATTTCTCTTAAACTAGCAATTCCAGACCTAGATTTACTCTAGATGTTGAAAGCAATGATATACCGGCGTTGTGGTTTGTGTCTATGTGTCCCCCCAAAGCCTCATGCAGTCATAGTGGAGGCTTCTGGAATTTGTGATGGATTTTTGTGGGTGTGGGTGCGGCACCTCCCCTGGGGCAGCTGATTTGCATTTCAATGTAAAGGAAGAAAAGTTAAGTGCTGAGCTGCTGCTACTCTCTCCCTTTACTCTTGCCCTTAGCTGCTGCCATGAACTGCTGCTCTCTGCCTTGTGCCCCTGTGCCTTGGGGCCAGCTGAGTATGGACTGAAACCTCCAGTAACTGTGAGCTAAATGAACCTGTCATTCCTTCATTCTGGCTGTCTGGGTGTTTGTCCCAGCCACAAGAGAAGAGTAACTAAGACATGGTTTCACAGATCTTTTCATCTATTGACATTCTCACTGTTCAAGGAATTGCCCACATTCACTTTCCTGTCTTTAAAATTTCCTTCCTGGTCATTAAATAGGAATAATAACCAGTATACTCTATGGAAAGAGCCTGTTTCTGACAAAGTAACTAAAGCTATGTTTTTTAGTTCACTCTTGTTATGTTTCTGAAGGGCTAAATGAATATATAAACAAGGAACTGATACCCAGCCCTAAATGCTGCAAGCTATTTAAGGGAAATTTGGTATGGTGGTACTTGTTAGAAATCCCAGAAATCGACTGGGTTGGAGCAGAAGGATTCCAATTACTTCAGCAAGTAGTTCAGTGAATAACTCAGTGTGAAAACCCAGGGTTCAGTCCCCAGCACAAGCACAAGAAATAAAGATATATGTTAGAGACACTAACGTTATTCATTCATAATGCATTCATTTATTCTTGGTTTTGGTTTATCATTTTGAAACTTTGTATAATATCCTTGCTAGATTATATGAAAATGTTATGGATTTTTATTCCCATAAGGCATAGAAAATGCATTATTTTCTTCTTTTAAATATTTTAAGAAGAACTGATTCTCATTAAAGGTCAACCATGTTTGGATTTGAAGTTCAACATTCATTCACATCACAATATGCAAATCTTGTGCTATGCAGTGTGAAGATTACAAGGCACACAAAATCTCACAGCCTGCCTCAACAATCGCTAGGTACTGTAGGACACTGACCAATTTTCATACAAGTATTAATATGATAGAATTTAATTAAGTCCAAGCAAAGTGCATAAAATTTCTAGAACACAAGATTAATTATTCATGTGACATAGAAAAGGAAGAGGAAATACCCTGTATCCATTGTGGAAAAGACCACTTGTAGCAAATTTTATGCTCTGTGAAGTTGTCCAGAGTATCAGAGTGTGAGAGAAACAACAAGAAAGACTTTCTTGATTAGAAGCCATACAAGTTGGTCCTTGATAAAAGAACAGAAATTCATCCCCCAGAGACTAAGTACATTGCAAACAAAGGACACAGCACAGTCAGGGAGTTGCATGTATAAAAGTGCATAGCATATTGAACAAATGAGAACTCAAATGTTTGCTGATTGAATTCAACACAAAGTAAATATCTGTTCACTGAGATGAGATTAATGATGTTCCAAGAGAGAAAACAACCCAGAAGCAGCATAGTGAGAAAGAACTTTGCATATCAGAAAGTGAATGAATCATATCACACTGACACATGCATAGCAATGTTTAGAGCATCACAACTCACAATAGCCAAATTTTTAGCAGCCTATATGTCCACAACCAGAGAAAAAGTAATAAAAATATATTTGCATGCAATGGAGTAGTATTCTTCACTAAAGAAGGAAAGAAAAGAATGCACTGGGAAACAGTAATAGTATGTGAAATTGACCAGATAGGCAAGATCAAATATCCTATAGTTTATCTTATATGAGAAACCCAAACTGTAAATATAAGAGCAATATAAGAGATGAATAACAAGGAGCAAGATAGGTATTTCTCAAATGGAAATGAAAACAGAAAACGAGTGAGTTGAGAAGGTGAGGAGGGTTAAAAAATGAATGAAGGTGTATCGTGCATATGTATCAACTACACATAACGAATGTAATCATTATGTACCAAGAATCACATACTAACAATATATAACAACCATAACAATAACAACTAAAAAACCCTCAATTTCTGTGTTGCTAAAGCATTGTTTGTGCTTTCAAAGGATCCCTGAGCCTGCCAGCCAGACAAGATGAGCAAAGCTCATCCTCCCAAGCTGAAAAAATTTATGGACAAGAAGTTATCATTGAAATTGAACGGTGGCAGACATATTCAAGGAATATTACGAGGATTTGATCCCTTCATGAATCTTGTGATTGATGAATGTGTGGAGATGGCAACTAGTGGCCAACAGAACAACATTTGAATGGTGGTAATATGAGGAAATATTATCATCATGTTGGAAGCCTTGGAACAAGTGTAAATGACTGCTCAGCAGAAAAATTCATGCCCCTCCAAGTGCTACGTTCACTGACTGCAGATTGGGTCATACACATTTTCATATATTAAATTTTTATTAAATAAACTTTTGTAATAATAAAAAAATGCATTGTTTATATCAGTTATTCCCTGGAAGGTTCATAGTCCTCAGCAGTTTCAATAAGAGCAGGAAGGGACATAAATGTCATGCTCTCGACCTGGTTGTAAAATGCATCTATTGGTAAGAGGGGTAAACTTTTGGGGAAAGATAGAGATGTAGTCCAATTTTCCTGTGAACACACGCCACTGCTGGTGTGAGGAATTCATCAGTGGGTCATGGAGAAATGACTAAAACACTGTGGAGAGTAGAAGTATAAATGTGTATTACAATTAATTCTACACAGAGCTTCAGCTTCCCCCTCACGAAAACTTGTAAAGTACATGATTCCTAAAACTTCACTGTGCCAAAGGGAGAGCATATTATTAAATATCATGAAAGGCTGTAAAAACCCAGTAATTTTTTTTCAATTTTTTATTGTTTAAATTTAACAATGGTTATATTACATATTTTCATCATCAGATCAGTTTAGATTAATACATATAGGTATATAAGATTGATCAAACAATTAAACATTAACCTTTCTAAGTCCACATTACTTTTTTTTTTCTTTTTACCTTTCTTACCCAGTAAAACAACCTTTATTACCACCAAGCATGAAAAAGAACTGAAAGGTGGATGGAAGATTTCTACTTCTTAAAAAAAATATCAGCTACTCTGAGTCTAGTTTCTCTTCAAGCGCTCATGTGCTGATATTTTATTTCTTCAGTTAGGTAGTTTAAGAAGGTGCGTACTAGGAGAAAATGCATAGGGTATAGGGGCCGATTCCTCATGAATCAATAAATTATTTTAGTGAAGAAGTAGATTAGTCACTATAGGGGTTTGGATATCCTTTTTCCTTTCTTGGAGATGCATACTTTCCCTGTGATTTTGTCATAAATCCAATAATTGCAATACTTTAAGAGTTGTCGTGATTAAATCTTGAATTTCACAACTCCCAAACTATGAGACAAAATTAAATGTTTTTCTTTCTAAGCTAACTAATGTCTGATGTCACGCTAGGGCAACATGAACTGGAAATATGCTGATAATAAATAAATAATGTTTGATATCAACAGAACAAATCATCAGTGCTAGGTAATCATGGAGTTATATGGAGAAAATATGTTAAATTAACATAAGTGTAGCTATTATTCTATAAATTAGTATGGGAATTGACAGCTATATCAAATAAATGAAATTCTGATAGAATTTATTCATAATTAAACTTATTCTAACTACATCATAGCTATTTTTTCTAATTTAATTAATATGAATATCCATAAAGTTAATATATTTGGAAAACATCACCGTATCATCAATTTTTTCCCTACTCATCACTTTCTTTGATGTAGATATTACATATGACGTTTCAGAAATCCACACTCTGTGATGAAAAGCATGAAAATTGAGGCATCTGATAGATAAACAACCAGTTCTTGTACCACTTAAAAACCATTCCAAGAGTTTTTGAACAATGCCTTGCCATCTGCCAATAGTTATCAATATTCCTGAAGTGACATTCTTCCAATATGAAAAAACAAAAATTCATAGCTATGAACTAAAATCACAGTTAATTTCCCACCACATATTCCAGACTTACCTGTCAGTGTTTAAATGAACAAAGTATATATAGATAGACAAGACATAAATATACATATTTATGTAGCATGGAAAGTACAGATACGAATATGAATGCAAGAGAGTATAGAGATAGAGAAAATTATGAAGCCTTAGAAAGGAGAACCAAAGCTGAGCATATAGTGTAACTCAGTGGTAGAGTGGTTTACTAAAATGCACAACGTCCTAGGTTCTAGTCACAATAACACAAAGGAACGGGAAAGAAAACAAGAAAATAAAGATAATATCTACTGGCATTTGTGACATGTAGATGAAACTGGAGGACATTATGTCATGTGCAATAAAATAGGCACAGGACATAACAGTGCTGCATGTCACAATTATATGTGGATTCTAAAATATGAATGTATAGAAATGGAATAAAATATTGCAAGCAGGATATGGAAAGATCTAAGTCAGTGTTCCAGGCATATAAGTCTAAAGCTAACACAGAGTAAAAGTACTATAATTGCAATATTGCCATTTTAGCAATATTACTGTAATTATAATACAAAGGACTATAACATGCAACATGAAATTTCTTAACATGTACCATAATGACAATATTTTATTCTGGAAATTTTCTCTTTGAGACTCCGTTTTTGGTAATTTTGTCACAAAAAGGGTAAAGGTGCAGGATGATGGGTTTGTAAATTGTCTTGAAGATAGTAACTAGTTGAATATACATCTCAAAAGGGCAAGTTGCACATCTTAACTATATCCTGTAAACGTTCTAGATTTAAATGGGTGTATTGAACAACTTAATGTACGTATGGTATATGTATGCTTCACTAATTGAGCATACATTTTCTCTAAAAAATTATGAGATTTGTTCTTGGGGAGAACAGAAATTACATTCTATTTATACAACAGTTCCCTCAAATGTGCTATAAAGAAAAATAATGAATATATATTTCACTCTGAATTCTATCATAAAACTTTTCTTAAATATAGTGACAGCAACACAATATGAAAGAATCAAATTTGCATGTAGCTTTATTCTGCTTTCCATTTTCTTATACTTTCTTTTTCCTTGATGTTTCCTTCCTGTTCTTATCTACAGGATATAACTTGTTAATGTCCTCTCCATATTGCTTATACAGCATTGTGAGTCTAAGCCAATTTAAATTTATTTTTTTAGTTTACCCCACTACAAAACCACTTCCTCTGTGCTTCACCTTGGAAAAAAAAAACTTCAGAACAGTTGTATTTGCCTAAGGATAATAGTGTTTGTTGTTTGTAATGTTTTAACACCAACCCATGGGCTTGTAGCCTGAATAGAATGCAAAGGGAAAGTGAAGTCACTTCTGTTTCTGCAGTGGAGCCCCAATCTTTGTCTTCATGTTGGACCTCATCTCTTGGCTTCCAGCACACTTCAGCCTCCTACAGCACACACTTTGGCTTTCCAGGTACAGAATCTTGTGGGAGCTTACAGTGAGCTCTAGGCCTCCAGCTTTTGTTAGAATCCTTTGCATCACCAGGGCACAAACAGCCCTTTTGCATTCGCACACATCCGAATCTCTAAGCAGTCATTGCAAATCTATCTTGTCAATCCTTGTTATGTATATTAAATCAGATTCTCTGGTGAGCTCTGACTGATATAACTGGTAATAATTAATTATTTAGTATTATTTTATAAAACTTCTTGTATAAATCCAAATAGCTACATTCTGCATATTTAAAGGATTGATGTAACATGGATATAGACAAAATACATTGATAGTATATGGAAAAAAATGCATAAGTGTTAGCATAGTGATAAATGTCATGCCAGTGGATCCAAGCCATGTTTAACCACCACTATCATCCCCAAAACACTCCAGTGACTGTAAACTGGGAAAGCCCATCAGCCTAGCATCCAGACATATTAGCATTTTGTAACTGTGATGCTTATTGAAAACATTTGTGACAGATAATAAAATACAATCTAAGCTTGAACACTTTGCCTAGACTTTATGAAATAATTATACAGATAAGTAAGAAACAATTTTCATTACGTAAAAGTTACAAAGGCAGAGATTACTCATGAAAATCTCATGTTTAAACTGGTTATTTTTAACGATAACTTTTAAAATATCTGAAAAATTATCAGAACAGATGTTAGTGCTCACAGAAACCAATGAATATCTCATTCAGGTTCCTTCATAAAAACCTTACAGAATTATTTTTAAAGCTGAGAGGTTTTTTTTTTTTTTTGACAAGGAAACAGATCTATAATTAAGATATTAGAAAATGAGTATAAACTAAAATGTCTTCAAATTTCTGTTAATGTAGCATTTTATGGCAAATTCATATTTTTATCCTTAAAAATATATTGAATCTGTAACTCAGCAATCAACTCTCATAAAGTGAGTAACATAGAAATAATTTCGGTAGGGTTACAGATGTCTATACATGTGGAAATAACCAAGAATACCATTTTCAAGAAAAATAGTCCGTGTTAAAATCCCTCACATTTACTCACTGCTACTTTCTAGATCCTAACTCTAAAAATGCATTACCCCGTAAATAGAAAGTGCTTCTTATACTGTGAATCAACTCTCAATGGAACAATTACATACATCTTTATTGGTGAATCTGTGGACAAAATTAAAGTTTATAGCAGAAGTTGAGAACACATGCCATAACCTATGGGTGTTAGCCATCTACATGGGCTCCAAAATCTGAACTAATGCCACTAACTTTGATTAAATTTCTAGGAAATACTTTTACACTCAGTATTGGTAGTGACCTGCAAAAAACAGCTCCGTTTCATCTGCCCATACAATGGACATGAAAGAAAATGTACACTTTCAAGATTATTTTTCATCTTTTGCTCATGGCTATCCATAGAATGGTTTCTAAGCAGAATTCAGGCAATTCTCACAAACTCTGACTTTGTGGGAAATTCTTTCCTTTTCACTTTTATCCCCCTTTAGATGTTTCTCTTTGATGGTATAGTGATTAGAAATCTGCTATGCATGGATACAGGGGTGTCATTTTAGATTTCAGAAATATAAAATTCTGAACATGGAAATTAGATTACAATGTGTACACGCTGTTTGCTTTGGGAATGTACCTGGAACAGGAAGTCTTTCTGTACCAGAAAATAACTTACATAGGTATATTCACCAGTATGCCAAGAAGAAGATATCAGTTGTCACCCTGCCACAAAAAAATAAAATAGAAATAGTAATGTCCATACTAAAGTGACCTGGAAAGAAATGAGAATTCCATTAAAGAATATGTACCAACAAATAGAGGAAATGGAGTGCATTCTCAAGTAAAATATGCTTGGGGTGGATCACAAACAGTAAGACATAGCTAGGAGCTAGAAAAAGCACAGACAACAGTTATCTGCTCTGTACCAAGACCCATGATGTTCCCCAATGATGTTCCCCATTTGATCCTCATGAAATATCTGTGTATTGCATCACGAAGGCAAAATTAACCATTCCCATTGAGAATCTCCTGAAAGGAAGACACTGCTTATCATAGCTCCCCAGTCTTAGGAAGCTGTTATGGAACCAGTTTGTGAAGGAAAGCTAACCAGCATGGTACATGGTGTGACACCAGAGCCACAGCCATTCCACAAATATCCGTGCTCTGAAACTAGGCTTTGTGGCTGCAGTACAGTCACCTTGATCTCAGAAGGCAGTCATAACTAGATCACTTTCTGGGCTGCAGAGCCCAAATCTCATTTCATTTGTCCACATTCGACAATCAACTAACCCATCCCAGGGAACTAGCTGTTGCCCTGCTGCCAGTACTTCTGGAGTAAGCCCAGGACATTATTTCATATTCCTCATCAAAAGTGGCAGTATGCATGACTGTATGCCAAACACTAAAGTTATCATCAAACTAATTTCTCTTTCTGAGCCCTAGGGACGAACTTTCACTGTGGATGCTCCCAGCACTGGCTCAGTCACAACAAAGAACACAGGCCCTAGAGCCACTCCTATGCTAAACACACCGGTGCTCCCATTCTTGAATCCTGTGATGCTTTAAAAACATTTGTGTTTTACAGTCTGTTGCAAATATAGCAGCAAAGGCACTATTGCCCGAGGTAGAATCTATATGAACTCTTCAGAACTCATTTCAGACATCTGTTGCATGACAATTACTCAGGTGTCACTCATCAGGCACTGTTACCATCACCAGTCCAACCAGAGTCATAAGCCGGACCCAGTGTCAACAGGGGTCTTTTTAATCATGGTTTTTCTAGCTTAATAAAAACTCTGTTAGGAAGCCTTGAGAGCCATTATTACCCCAAACTTCACCAACCAGACATTTTCACTCCAGAGATTCACTTTATTAATCAATAATGCTTTCATCAGCACAGAAAACATTAATGAAGTAACAGAGAGGGTGCAAAGCTGAAAGCTTGACTGGTGAAAAAAAAAAAAACAGTGTATTTCAGTTAGCAAATGCCTTCGTATTCCTTCAAGAACAGTAAAATATGCCTCTTCACTTTGCAAGAGGTGACTACAAATATGGAGATACAAATATACCAATGAAAACACGAAAAGCCAAGAGCATCTTGTTTGTGCATAGCTGGTGTTTCAACTGCATCTTCAAATGACCATTTGATCTTCCTACCAATCTGGTTGCTTCTGAATAGCAAAAAAACCATGGTAAGATCATTGAATTCCACAAACACATGGCCATTGTCTCTCTTTTTTGACTACAAAATATGTTCCTTGATCATAGACTATCTGTATAATGGCAGGATGGTGGAAAGGATGTCGTATAAATTCACAGACGGTGGTTTTGGTAGAGGGATTGCATGAAGGGAAGTCAATTCCATACCTGCAATATGTGTCTATGATGGTGCAAAGTGATGATTTCTTTATGACAGAAGTTGTCCAATATGATCAACATGCACCAAGTACCTAGTTTATCCTGGGAATGGTGCCATGTTGGGGACTTAGTGTTGCTGGCCATTCAGCTATGGACATAACAGAATGAGGATGGGTAAATGAAAATCCATGTTGCTGAGCCCATGCATAGCTTCCTTTCTTGCCAGTATTAGTACTTTGTTCATGAGTCTTTTGAACAATGGCAAGAATGGTACATGCAACAATATTGAAGTTAGCTCACCATCAAAATACACTGATAATGAAAGTCCTTTATTTTAAGTTGCAAATATCTTCAGACCACATAAAGAAGTCTTTCACATGCCCATACTCAAAATATGTTTGTCAGCAAATACCCAGTCATGCAGCT
The DNA here is from genome assembly GCA_004027025.1 of Myocastor coypus. Lineage (NCBI taxonomy): Eukaryota > Metazoa > Chordata > Mammalia > Rodentia > Myocastoridae > Myocastor > Myocastor coypus. The sequence continues at coordinate 31,689 of PVJA010010929.1, forward strand.
TTCAAGTCCTTCACCACCTGGTCAAACCTCTGGCAATGTCCCATAAATCATTGTACAGTAACACATCTGGCCATTTTTTTCTTACAGACAAAATGTGTGACTGCCACATTGACTCCAAGTTTTCCCACTATTAAAATTTTACCTCACCACTGTCCTTGAGAGATGTCTTAAGAACTAGGCATAGTGCTACAGAAGTCCACTTCAGGGGGTTGACTGCATAATGTATAGAAACATCTCTAAACCTGGCCTTAGACTTGTCTTCCTCTGTCGGTTGATCACCTGGTACACGCATTCCGTAAGTATATGCTTGGAGACAGTGGACAATATAGTAAGAATAGAAAGCATGGTCATTTTGACAGCTTCTTTATATAACTTGTGCCCTCTATACCTTCTTGGGCTTGATCACATGTATACCATTTACATTTAATGATAAACTACTGCTGCTTGCATCCCATCCGACATTATGACTTGTTGGGTCAAGTAATAGCGAAATCATAATGGGTAGCATGGGGTACATGGTAACTTGCTGTTTCTTGGAAAAGTGTTGAGTTTCTACTAAAGCCCAGTAGTAGGTCCGGAGCTATTTTTCAAAAGAAAGTAGACGTTTGCAGATAATGGCTGTGCTTTTCTCCAAATTTATAAAGACCTCTGCTATGATTTGCATATGGGGCCTGCCATAGACTGCAAAGATCAACTTATCCATCGCTGTCACCTCAACTATAATTGGATCTGCCAGATCCCATAGCCCTAATGGCAAAACAGCCTCAGTAGCATCCTGGGTCTGTTGCAGAGCTTTCTCTTTTTGTGGGTCCCACTCAAAACTAGCAGCTTTGCAGGCTACTTATAAAATTGGCCAGAATAACACACTTAAGTGAGGAATGTGCTGCTTCCAAAATCCAAGTACGCCCACTATGAATTGTGACTGTTTTAGTTGTAAGGGCAGCTATATGCAACATCTTATCTTTCACCTTAGAAAAAATATCGGAATGGCCCAAATCAGTGGACTCACTGGCACATTAGCTGCAGTGGCATTCATCACTGATTGAATTTATGGTAATTCATCATTATTCCCCAAGACGCACATGGCTTCTGCACAGGCCAAGTACAGGAATTAATTTAGGACTTTCTCCTCCACATCTTTTAGGTCATTGACAGTGGCAGTAATTTTTGGAATTCCTCCAAGGATATATTAG
>PVJA010010929.1:32981-44772 GCA_004027025.1 Myocastor coypus
TTTTTTTTTTTTTTTTTTTTTTTTTTTTTTTTTTTTTTTTTTTTTTTTTTTTTTTTTTTTTTTTTTTTTTTTTTTTTTTTTTTTTTTTTTTTTTTTTTTTTTTTTTTTTTTTTTTTTTTGTGGGACCAGGGTTCGAACTCACGACCTTGCACTTGCCCAGCAGGCACTTGTGCCTCGGAGCTATCTCCCCAGCCCCAATATATTAGTTTTTGTTTACTATTTTCCAAGATGAAGGCCAACGTGATCCTTTCACTTGTCATTTCCAACAATAGCACCTCTCCACATACTACAGGTTTGTCACAATGTGGCAATGTGAGGATTCTGCCAAGTACTAAGTTTTTCTATCAAATACTGGGAATGGAAAATAACTTTAGGAAGGATTTGGGAGCCTACTGAACCCCTGTAAGTTGTGTGTTTACTAAAATTCCATTGATCTGACTTCCACAGGTCCCTGCTCGTACCGAAATGCCACAGTGTCATTTTAGTATCACCTGAAATTAGCTCAGAACAAGCATCTAATTGTGACTGAAATGGATCATTTCCCTTTCCTCAGTGTATTGTTACTTTAGTAAGAGACCCTAATCTCTTTAGAGAAACATGGTAGTGATGATGATAGCGTAAATTTTGGGTACTGCATCAGGGTGCCTTCTAAACAGGACCAGGATACTTCACTTAAGGAGTTCTATGTCTGTAAACTGGCTCCAATCTGAGAATTGGTTGAGGGTCTGTCTCTGTTACTATAAGTTGAGGTAGAATTCTGTTTATTTACTCTTAAGATTTTATGATTATAAAAGATAATAGAGAGGTAGTAGATTTCTTGTGTATTTTAATTTAAGGGAACAATGTGGCTAATCAGGGAATGTCATAGTCACATCTTCCAGCTAATTCCTATGATTGTTGTGCTTCTATTTTTCATTATAACAAATATACTTACTCTGCCATCAGCAATAGTGTAGTGTCACTTGATCCTTGTCACTCCAGGACTCAATTAAACTCACTGCCATTATCTTTCCCAGATGAGTGACTATGGTCTACACCTTTAGGTCAAGTATACAAAGAAGGACAATGACAGGGCTCTTCAGCTGGTGATGTCCTCACAAACCTTTTTTGTTAAGATATTAGTGAAAGGAACAACTTCTAAGTCAATGTCAAAACTACAGAAGCAAAATTTACTTCTTTTCTTTTTCATTCTATTGAGGTTTATAGCCTACTAGTTAGTGACACCCTCATTCATAGTATTTTTTTTTCTTCAGTAAGTCAATCAACTTGAAAACCAAGAACTGTGTTTCATGCTAGTCATTTATTATGCAAGCTTGTAGCACAACCATCAGAAACAAGTAACCTAAATAGATTTCCTTGTAATTTACCACCTATAAGCACTGTCATATTCTTCCCAATTTCCTGCATAATCTTGTCCAGGATATATCATAAGCTACAAAAATGTCTTAATGAACTTCAGAATAAGGAATGCTAACCATGTTTTTATATTGATGTTATAAAAAATCAGTGAACAAATTTGGAATATTCACTTATACATAAAGCTGAAAAATATCCCCAAAATAATTCAGTAATCTAAGGAGAAATTAAAATAGAAACTAAAATATAGTAGAAGGAAGCAATAAGTAAAGTAGAAATAAGTGAAAGAGAATAAATAACAAAATTTCCTTATTGCTATTGAGCTAGAAGTGTCCAAAAAGCACATTTCAAGGCATCATACAATTTGATGCCCACGTCCACTATGAAGCTATAGTAACCAAATGCATAAAACAGACAACTACACCAACAGAATAGAATACAGCATTCACAATGAAATCCATATATTTATAACCAACTGTCTGTTGGCAACAGCATCAAGATTAAACATGGAAAAGAATAAAATATTATGTTAGGAAAAGTAGGGGTGTACAAAAGAGGAAAGAAATTATGTCCTTATTTTGGCTATCTTTGTAGCCCTGTAAAATCCTACTCAATAACAAAGGCATAAACATAAAACCTGTAGCTACTGAAAGTAAACAAGTGAAAGCCCATGACACCGGACTGAATAATAAATAAGTTTTTAATATGATCACAAAAGTACAGCAACAAAAGCGAAAGTATTATCAGAAGAACTGGCATTGTCAGAAGTTGTTGACTTGAACCTTTTATAGCTCAGCATATTAATGTGGCATTAATTTTTATACCTTATCGCTATACTTTTCTGCTGGATGAGGAAGAACAAGTTAAAGCACCACCTATATAACTAAAAATGTAACTTTTATATATGACAAGGTCAGTCAAATCCACTCAGGATTTACCTTGAAACCATGTACACTAGTTTGTAGATCTTTTATCACCATCAGCCATCTGGATGAGCCCCATCCACTGCTTGACCAATTTGCTTTCTGTGAAAGCTTGAGAAAATTTTCTTCTCTCTAGGTGACTCCCATTAGGCACACTATCCATTGTTGATAATCTCCCTAAACAGAAGATTTGTGACTTCACTGAGATACAGGTTGTCACAGTACAGGTTATATCATATCGTAAGTCCTCACTGAATTTGGAGGGCTAACGCCAAAATATTGGCTATCATTTTAACCCTGATAGCCCAGTAATATTACATTCTGTTGTACTACATTGGATTATTTTACTTAGTACAAGTACCTACAATATTTGAACTAGCATCAAGTATGAAAATATTCTTTAAAGACTTCTCCAAACAGCCTCTCTAACAACAAAAGAATACCCATCTCTGACATAAGAAAACTGAAAAGGTGGATATAAATGAAGGATCATTTTGAAGTGATATATATATATATATATAATATATATATATATATATAATAGGATAGCTATACAACTACTTTTAGTTCAAAGAGAAAAAAATTATACTAATATTGTTTAGATATCATATCTGCATGTTGTCCTCTGAAAAACTATGAAGACAATATTATGCAAAGTTTTATTTATTGTGGCTGTTCTACTGACCTGTTTTGAAACTGTCTCATTGCTATTTCTCTCTCATTAAAACTAATAAAAAATCAAAAAAGCAAAAGTAGGCAAATGGAACTAAATCAAACTGAAAAACCTTTTTATAGTACATGAAAAAAAGAATGTAGTAAAAGGAAAGTGCACAAAACGAAATAAAACATTTGCAAGCCATGTGTCTGATAAGGGAACAATATCTGAACTAGATAAGTAATACTCATAACTCTATAACAATAAGAAGATAATCCAATTACAATGAGCAAAGCTCTGGAAAAATATACAAATTCATTCAATACTCTAGAATAATTGCATGTACATAATCAGTGAAAGGGATTTTTAGGTAGTCTTATAGCATCAAAGGTTCGTCAGAGCCGGGCGTGGTGGCTCACGCCTGTAATCCCAGCACTTGGGAGGCTGAGGCAGGAGGATTGGTGCGAGTTCGAGACCAGCCTGGACTACAAAAGTGAGCTCAAGGCCAGCCTGAACTGCACAGGGAGACCCTGTCTCAAAAAGACAAAAAAAAAAAAAAAAAAAGGTTGGTCAGTGTCTGTATGTCTGTATGAAAGTTGGAAAGCCAGAGTATCGAGTCAATGATCAACTCAAGAAACTAGAAAGCACAAATCTAGAATCATGAAGATTATAGCATCAGTTTGAGACCAAACGTCAGGGAGCATTCTGGCTTGTATGAATCTCACTAACAGAGTTGGAGTCTAATGCCCATATGTCATAGTAGCAAATGATGAATTATTTTAAGTAGTGTGGAGAAATTTAAAATGTTTGCCAACTTTCTTCTTTTCCTTTTTTCCGTTCAGGCTGTGCAAGCTTATTGGACAAAGCCCCTGTCTCAGTTTCTCTGCTTTCATTGCTAGGAAAAAAATTATCCCACACTCAAAATGAAGGAAGAAAAGTTTTATTTAGTACACAGTTCATGGAGGTTTCAGTCCATAGTCATTTGGTTCCAAGACAAGGCAGCATTTGGTGGAAGGCAGCAGTTCATGAAAGCAGCAAAGAGCAGAGAGAGCAAAGGGAGTGGCAGCAGCTGGGGCATCGAGCTAGCTTTGCTCTGCTATTTATACTGTAATGCAAATTAGTGTCCCAAGGTAGGTGTAACATCTATACCCACAATAATCAATCACAAGTTCCAGAAGCCACAGCATGACTGAATGAGTCTGTAGGTGCACATCAAACATAAACAACAACATTCCATACCTGGACACCCAAATTCTCATGCACGTTTCTTTAGCAAGAGGCATTTTACGTCATCTCTAAGTGTTGCCAAATTCCTAACAGTTTCAGCATTGTTGAAAACTCCAGGTCTCAAATCTCCTCCCAGTTCCAAGTCAAACTCTTAACTGTCAGCCCCTATACAAATGAAAAGTGAAATACTTCCAACATTCAAAAGCACAAGATAAGTATTACCATTTCAAAAAGAGCCCAAAGCAAGATACCAACATTGGGACCAACACAATTCCAAAATCCGAAAGGACAAACCTTAAGTCCTATTGTTCCACGTGGGATACCCAAAATAATCTGTTGCAAATTGCAAGCTCCATGTGACTATGCCCTTATGGCACTCTTGGTAGTTGATCCCATGGCTTCTCTCTTAGAATGGCTTTGCTCTCTCTTTGCAGTTTCTCATAGATGATCCACATGCCTGGCTTTTCTAAGCTTCTGGTTTTCCACTGAATAGGCTCCTCATGCATAACTTAATTCAGTGCCCTCACAAGGGCAAACTGCCTGAAAATCTACATGGAAGCCTTCTTAATCTCAAAACTCCTACATTCTGTCTAAACCTAAAACTATCACCGTATAGATACTTCCAATGTTTGCGTTCAGCTGGAGCAGTGGACAGGCTTCCCCCTCTCTTGGCTGTAGGGGTCAAGTGCTTGGGTTGCTGAGCACTCTGTCCCTGAGTCTGAGGAATACATTCCCCATGCCACACCATTCTGGAACATTGTGCTCTGTGGCCTTCCCCTCAAGAAAAATCTTTAGCGTTTTGCAATTCTATAACTGCAAAGGGTAGAGAACAGTCTCCTGTGATGCCCTCAAGCCATTCTTTACATGCTCTTGTTCCTTCTTGGCAATGGAGATGCTCTCAGCTCTATCTTTGCATTCCACATCTTTATTGGAGCTTCCTTTCTGAACAAACTCACATTTTTAATTATCATGCTGTGCTCTTTGCTCTTGATTCTCAACAAAATTTGGCCAAAAGCCCCAACAATAGCGATGCCACTGCCTCAATATTCAATTGCTTTGAGATTTCTTTTGCTAAATTAATCAGTCTGCTATGCTTAATCTCACTCTCAGACAAATTCTCTGGACACGAGTAAAATGCTGACAAACTTTCTGCAAGCCGTAATGCAAATCATCTGGCCAACAACCAATGCAGTCCTTCTTCCCAGCAGAAAACTCCTCAGCCTACTGTTTCCATGTAAGATTTCTATCAGCCTTCTGGTCTTCTGAGCTCTGACCAGAATCTCCCATACAGACATGCAGAAGTTATTCCAGTGCTTCCCTCGTAGACAACATCTCCAAACCCTTTCCTGTCTCTTCCCATTCCAAAAAACTTTTAATCTACATAGGTTAAGCCACAGTAACAGTCCTACTAAAAGCACCAAATTCTGTCTCAGCTATTCTTGTCTCATTGCTGGAGCAAATAACCAACACTCACAAGGAAGGAAGGAAAGGCTTCTTTAAGTCAGTTACTGGAGATTTCAGTGCATACTCCTTGTTTCCAAGCCAAAGTAGCACCTTCAGAGAACAATCTTTCATGGCAGTGCTAAAGAGCAGAGGGCAAAAAGGATTGGTAGTAGCTCAGACGGCTAGCTAGCTAGCCTCTCCTCTCTCTTCTCTCCTCACATTGTAATTCAGATTACCTGCCCCAATGCAAGTGCAGCATCCATACTCCAGATAATCAGTCTCAAACTCCAGAAGCTACTCTATGACTGCATGAGGCTTTGGGGGTTCGACTATACACAAAACACAATAGCTTCCCATATCTGAAGTACACATTTGCCCCTCAATTTTCTGAATTACATGCAAATGATCTACAGAAATACACTAGAGACAAACACATAGCTATGCTTTACTACTTTTCTAGGTAGTTCTTAATGTAGTTAAGATGATATATCAGTATTAGTCACATCACTTTTATATGCAATGTACAAATGACCTTTAGCATATGAAAAAATGTAAAATTTTACTTATCTCAAAGGAAATTAAAATTAAAACTGCCATGCAGTATTATTTTACAAGTGTTACAATGATTTATTATCAAAAGGAAAATAAGAGACATCAACTTTTGCCAAACATGTAGAAGAAAGGAAAAAGTTGCATGCTATTGATTTCAATGCAAACTACTCTAGCTTTATGGAAAATGATGTTGGCTATCAATATATTTTCAACAACTAAACTACCACAAGGTCAGTAATTCCACTATTGTGTAACTATCTAAGAAAATGAAATTAGCATATAAGAAATAAACATATTCCCATATTTAGAAGCATTATGAACAACAGTCAAGATATGGAATCAACTGATGTGCCTATAAATGGATAAATGAATACAGAATATACAGAATATATTAAATAATGTAGTAAAAATCAATTGCAAAAATGGAAAATTTTTTTCAATAACACAACATGAATCGAGTTCCTGGATATTGTTTATAATGCAATAATCCAGAAGAGGAAAGCAAAGATTCTATCATTTCACTGCATCATTTTCTTAGTTACTTTTTATTCGTTGCTGGGACAAATACCTGACACACAAAATGAAAGAAGGAAAAGTTTATTTAGCTCCCAGTTTGTGGAAGTTTCAGTTCATACTATGCAGGCTCTGAGGCAGCAGAAAACAGTGAAGAACAGAGAGGAGGGGCAACAGCTGTGGCATCCATCAAGCCTCTCTCTTCCAAATTCTGTACAGCACAGAGATCCTCCAAAGTGGGGTGGCTGCAAAGATCAAGCTCCTCCAAAGACGAGGACTTCTCCAAGGAAGTGGGGCAGGACTGGGCCAGGCAGGAAGCAGCCATGGCAGGGCTGAGCTGAACTGATCTCACACAGTCTTCCTTAAATCTTTTTATACACTTTTTGTGCTGAGCCACTCTGAGGTGGCCGGTCTTGCCCTAGAGTGGAGCTAATCACGTCCCAGGGCAGGTCTTCCACATCCTGCAGGATAGGGCACCCACATCCACGAACCAGCCAATCCCATCCAGCCAAGCTTCCTGAAGTTGACACAATGTATCAACCACCACAATCATCATATATAATTTAATAAAGTTCATCTCATGGAAATAAAAAACATGATGATGGTAGCAAAAGAATATAGTAGATGTGAGCAAAATAGGAAAATACCTTCCAAATATGCTACCTCGGCTATATAAGAAGTGTTATGGAAAACATCTATTTTAGAGCATCATGATGCTTGCTAATAATACATTGTGCTCCTAAAAAATCTTCAAAAGCTTGATGTAAATCAGTTTTACCACAAAAATGTCGACTAGAGTGTCCATACCTCTGCTTCTCAGTCATATCTAGTCATTTCATATATATAAAATTCTAAGTCAGTTTAAATATATAAAATGGAGAAAAATGAAATAATATTTTCACAAGTTAAATAAGACCAAGCATATGGAAACAAAAGCTAATTTAGTTAGCAATAGTTAACATAATTACAGAAGAATAAATATAGGCAAGGAGAAAATAGATTTGGATAATAAAACCTATAACAATGATAAAAATTGTAGATACAAGTGAGTGGATAGACCCTACATTCTTGGATCAGAAGAGTTAATGTATTTGGTACTGGGTCTCACTATTCATCTCGGACTACTAGTGATCCTCCTGGTTTCAGACTCCTCAGGCATTACAGGTGTGTGCCACCACTCTCAGACTTGATCACCAGCTCAGTGTGCCCAGGGGTGGGGAATATTGTTAACACACACACACACACACACACACACACACACACACACACACACACACACATATATATATATATATATATATATATATATATATATATATATATATATAATGTCCCACAATTTTCATGTGCTCATACACAGAGCCTTAGAGGGTTGAAACATTAGATTATGAGGGTGATAATAACAAGTAAATCAACTGTTGATTAATTTATAGGTAAATGTGGTGTTGAGAGCCTGATAGGAAGGGATGCCTACTAGAGGCGAGGTCTGCAATTGTGTTTGTCACTGGCTCTGGCTCTTATTCGCTTTCTGCTTCCTGACAGGTAAAATGAGCAACACTTTTTTTTTTTTTTTTAACAGTGGTTTATCTGTCTTTTTTTTCCATGATTTAATACTTTTATTGTTTAAATTTAACAATGGCTATATTACATATTTTCATCATCAGATCAGTTTAGATTAATAGATATAGGTATGTAAGATTGATCAAACAATTAAACATTAACACTTTCAATAAACATTACTTTTTTCCCCCTTTCTTTTTTTAAAAGTTGACACATAGCATATTGTCCTCACAGTAGTTCCACAGAGCACAGTGTGTGGGCGTGACCCACCACCCTATTGATAAAATGAGCAACACTTCTTTGCCCTTCCCTCTGCTTCACCTTCCTGCCTTGGACCCAGCTGGCTATGAACTGAAACTTCTACAAATGGTGAAAAAATTAGATGATAACAATGTGCAATATAACAACCATTATTAATTTTCTATTCCTGTTAAGAATTTCTGTGCCATTTTTATTGTTCTATGTTGCCTTGTTTTTGTCTTTGTTCTTTCTTTGTTTTTTGTCTCTTTAAAATAAAGCATGGTAAAATAAAACTTTTCTCCCTGAATTTGTGCATGTCAGCTATTGCGTGCAACAGCAATAGTGCTCACGCTATCTATAGTGATTTACAAAACTAGCGTTGTTCTTACCAGCATTTCAAAGCTAATTTTGATGGAAATAGAAAACAAATCTAAAATTATTATAGTTTCTCAAAGGACCCCAAATGACCAAATCAATCTGAGAAAAACTATTTGAATCTTAGTACTTTCCAATTGCAAAATGGATCAGTAAGATTTAGTGACCAAAACAGTGTGATTCTTGCATAAATGTATAAAAACATAGACCAATGCATTAAGATAAGGAGGCCAGAAATAAACACTTACAAAAGTCAACTAATCTTTGAAAAAAGCATCAACAATAGATAATAAAGTAAAGGCATTGTCTTTAATATTTGTATTCCAAAGGAAGAATCTAGACTTGCACCTCAAACAATGTGCAAAGCAACTAACAATTGTTCAAATATTTAAATGTGACAGAATAATCAACAAAACATTTGACATGGACAAGTAGAAAAATTTTGACATTTTTCTGCATATAGGAATTTATTATGATCCGAAAATAACAAGCAAGTCTAGAAACTTCCACAAATGGGATTTTATAAAAACAGTTTGCATATAAATAAGAAGCAATCGAAAAACTGAAGAGCCAATTGATGAAATGGAAGAACCTATCTCTATGCTTCACATACTCAAAGTACAAGATGTCTTTCAAAGGGACAAATTCTTAGGGGAGATAGCTCCGTGGCACAAGTGCCTGCCTGGCAAGTGAAAGCTCGTGAGTTTGAACCCTGGTCCCACCAAAAAAAAAAAAGAACTACTCGGGGCCCGGCGGGATGGCTCAGTGGTCTAAAGCGCCTGCTTGGGGAAGCTTGGGTGGCTTCAGGCACCGCGGTTCGATCCCCGGCACCACATGCTGCGCCGGCCCTGTTCTCAGAGCGGGCTGAGCCGGCTATAAAAACGAGTAAATAAACAAAGGTTCTGAAACAAGAAAAATAAATAAATAAATAAATAAAATTTAAAAAAAAGGGACAAATTCATAAATATTAGAAAAAGACCACATATCACATAAAAAGTAAAGCCACAAGAATTATACAAAAGAGTTCTGTACAAAATTTAACAATGAGAGAACTATGAATGAAATATTCCAAGACCTAAAATATCACAACTTCAAACTTAACTTATTTATCCTACATAACTTTCCTTTCGAAGAACAGAAAGTTAAACAATTTCCATGATAATAAGCCCATGACAAGTAGGCACTTAGGAATTTCACGATAATCAAGCTAGCATTATAAAAATTCCTCAAGCTTGGCCTAAAAAGAGACAAGCAATCCAACAAGGCCCACAACTCAAACAGAATGAATGTACTTTGCTGGATGAGCAGTGAAGTGATAGTAAAAATATAAGAAAATGAGTAACAGGAAAATAATACAATGACAGGAATATGTTAAAATGCCTCAGTAACAAATCTCAATGTAATTGGTTTAGAGTCCTCAACCAAAAGTCAGACAGATATACTAGATCATGAAATGAAACCCCATGTTATCTACTATACAACAAACTCCCTTAATTTAAAAGGAAACTCAGATTAAAAATGAAAGGATGGAAAACAATACTCCATGCAACATGAACCTGGGAAAATCAAAGAGTAGTTATCATAATTCCAGACAAAGTGAATTTCAAGCCAATACATATCAAAAGGCCAAGATGATCACTGTATATTGGTTAACAGAACAACTCAACAGACAATAAAAAAGGAACAATTATAAACATACACACACCAAACATCAGTGCATCTACAGTCATAAAACTAGCCCTATTAAACATGACAAGCAGATAAACACCAATATAATTGTAACGGGCACCCACAATATTTCATTTTCACAAATGGAAAGATTAGACAAAAAACATCAACAAAGTAATATCAGTGTTGAATAAAAATTACAAATAGAGTTAATATATAGAGTATTCAATTTAACAATAGAATGCACATTCATTTTGGCAACAGTTGGGTCTTTCTGCAAAATAGACCACATACTAGCCCATAAAGTATAGTTAAGTAAATGAAAAATAAGTGAAAGTATCCCACACATCTTGTTAGATCAGTGTGCAATGTACTTAGAAATCAGAGCCAAAAGAAGCCACAGAAATTATGGAAACATGGTGAAATTAAACAATTTCCACTTGAATAATCAGTAGGTCACAGATAAATTAAGGAAAAAATTATACTGCTTCTATGTTCAATTTATAATGTCAGTATGACATGGTGTAATTTATAGGACACGGTGAAAGCAGTCTGTAGAGGGAAATGAATAGTAGTTAATTCACATATCAGAAAAAAAACACATTGATCTTAAATAAATAAGAGTGAACCTCAAAGTTCTAGAAAACAAGAAAAATTAAAATTCAAAAGTGGTAAAAAAAAAGTAATTTTAAAGACTGGAGCACAGATTAATGAAATTCTGACTACAAACAATATAGTCAATGGACAGAATAATTGGTTCTTTGAAAGAATAAATAAATAAACCTTAAGCCAATCTTACGAAAATGAAGAAACAAAAATCCAAATCCACGCAACTAGAAATAAAGGTAAATCACAACAGGTACTATAAAACTGTAGAAGATCATCAGGAGCTAATTTGAGAAGCAATATTTCAGTAAAAAGGAACATTCCAGAGAAATAGATTTCTACATATATAATATGAACTACAAAAGCTGAAACAAGAAGATATAAGAATACTGAAGTATTTAACGTCACTTAATAAAATTTTTAAGATTAAAACCCTACCAAATAAAACACCCCAGGTCCCAACAGTTGTATTTCTTTTTTTAATTTTTTTATTAAAAAATCTTTTATTTATTATTATTATTATTATGACTGGCTCAGGCTGCCCTGGGGGTGGGGTTGGTGCAGCATGTGGTGCTAGGGATTGAACCATGGTCCCTGCAGTTGCCTAACCTTGCCTAAGCATGCGCTTTAGACTGTTCAACCATATTGCTGGCCCAGCAGTTGTATTTCTGAC
>PVJA010010929.1:44872-56353 GCA_004027025.1 Myocastor coypus
AAAAAAAAAAAAAAAAAAAAAAAAAAAAAAAAAAAAAAAAAAAAAAAAAAAACAGAATTGTGCGGCAATCTGTCTTATGAACATGCATACAAAAAACATCAATAATATATTAGCAAACAGAAAGTACCAAATCATAAAAAAGCCTCATACTCTATGACCAAGTAGGATTCATTGCAAGCATGCCAGGTTATTTTCAAATGCAAACGTCAAATACCCCCCTTAAACAGAAGGGAACTGTCACACTTGGGAAAATATCACAGTCAATAATTGGAGAAAGATCGCTTAACAAAATCCAACATCCATTCATGACAAAAATAGATATAGAATGACTTCACTGTTTTTTTTTTAACTGAGAATTGAACCCAAAGCTTTTGTACTAATCCAAATCCTCAATCCTTTTTAAAATTTCTAATGTTGAAAAAGGGTAGTACTAAATTTCCAAGTGGCCAGTAAAGGTTGCAGTTCATGAACGTCTTGCCTTTTGGCTCAGCTTCCCTGAGTAGAATAATTTCATCAGTATGGCACTGCATCCAGCTTGCTTATTGCCATTTTTAGATGTTTAAGTTGAGATTTAGGAAGGTTAACCTCTTTATAGAATGGAACAACGGCAGATGTTGTGCTCAAGCTTCGGCAATCTTACTCCAAGGAACAGATACAGCTGCTCAGGAAAATAATAGTAGTATCTTTACAGAAAATAGTTGTATCTTGAAATGTATCCTGCAATGCTCTCCTTAAGTTTCAGGTGCCATATGTTTATTGATTGGAATTAGTATTCTTTATTTTTTTATGTATTTAGTATGGGGTCTGCAGGTCTACAGGGTCTCACTATGTAGACGAGACTCATCCTGTTTTCAGCCACCCAAGCAGTGAGAGTACAGGCACATGCTACCACACCCAGTCTTAATCATCATCTCTGCAAGCCTGGGGAGTGGGGCCAGCACTGCACACCCTGCATAGAAACCTGGTCCCTGTGCCTGCCTAAACAGGAGCTTTAGTCTGCTGAGCTATCTAGTCAGCACTAGTATGTATTCTTAAGAATGTTTTTTTTCATCTGTGTAGGAAGAAAATACTTGAAATCAAAGCAATATATGAAATAATTACTTTTGAGACCTCAGAATTTGATGTCTGGAGAAATGTACAATTTCAAAATTCAATTATAAGAAGAAATAAAGCTGAGATACTGTACAGAATTTTGAATGAAATCAGCACATTTCTGGCTGACTTAAGAACGTGTAATGAGAATGGTGATTGTGCAGTGAAAGTACAGCTGTCAGTTTGGACCACATAGCCCAAAGTAATGTCAAAGGCTATCTTAATTAAAGGCAGTATCTTGAGTTTCATCACTGCTGAGAAGACAACTGGGACCTATTTATCCAAGGTTATAATAATTGAGCCATAGAAAATCAGAGCTGGTTTAAATGAAATGTATGTCAGACCTCTGATGGCACAGTAAATGTGAGCAGAAGATGTAACTGAATTGTAGCAGTTTTAGGAGGAAAACTCAGAAACATCACAACCCTATTGTCAAGTGCATTCTGTTTTGGTGTAACAGTGATAGGATTTTTATGAAAAAAAGAAGTCTAAATATCTCTCAATGGTGTCAATTATTTGCATATTGTTATATACCTATATGTGGAAATATTATAGATATAGAAAAGACAGTTCTACGTAAAGAAAAGTTGTACCAGAAGAAAACTGGAAATTGGTTGAAACCTTGTTAAAATGTACATCACTATTTTCTGTAATGAAATAACTTACTGAGATTGCTAAAAATGGCGAACCTGAATATTTCTATTGTGGTAAATTGAATGACTGTCTTAAATGTTTGTACTAATTTCCAATTTTTAAATTCTGTGTTTTTAAAAATCATGTATGCTATAGAAATTATTTATACAGCACTTCATTATGAGATTTTAGATGTTTTCTTTGCCTTTAAACATAGAAGCAGCACTTCATTCTATCATTTAAAAGACAGAAAAACATTTCAGTGCTGTTCGTGATAGTGACAAGGAATTATACCAATTAGTATTTTCTAATTGGCACTGTCTTATAGTACTTTTGGCAATGATTAAAATGTTCTATATCTGCACTATCCAATACATTAGTCACTAGGCCCATATGGCTACAATTATTCTTGGAATATGGCTAATGTGATTAAGGACTAAATTTGTAAAGCTATTTACTTTGAAATAATTTAAACATTAATTGAAGTAGCTGCATGTATTTAATATCTATGTACTGCTCAACACAGTTCTGAGAACTTAAAATAAGAAAATCAGTTTTTTCATAATGCAAGAAACTCCATTTGTGAAAAGTACAAGTTAGCCATTAAGGTGTGCATTTTACCATTTTTAGACAAGGGCACAGTATTCATTTAATATTCAACATGGAAGTCTAGAAATAGTATTGCTCAGTGTAAAACATACTTTTTTAGTTGTATTTGGTACAGGGTCTACAGGGTATACAGCGGCTCACTTACATAGATCATACTCATAGTGATCTTCCCATTTTCAGCCTCCCAAGCGCTGTGATTACAGGTATGTGCCACCATGCCAAGTCTCATTCGCCATTTCCACATGCCTAGGGGTACGGCTGGCACTGTATGCCAAGGATCAAAATCTAGGCCACTGCGCTCTGTCTAGGCAGGCACTTTAGTCCACTGAAGTATCTGGCTGGTGCTAAACATATACTTTTAAAAGAAATTCGTTTCACAAACTCTAAATGTATATTTCTCACTGGTGCTTCTTCATTATTTAGCACAATGTTTGGTACAGAGTAGGAACTAGACAAATATTCATTCACTGAATGATCGACACAAAACAAGTGAATATGTGAAAATCGATTTATGTGGAACAAATCATGAAATTAGTTGACAATGTCCAATGACAGTGCAGACTTAGCTTCACATATTTTTCTTGCTCTGTGCTTTTACTGATGCTGTATAAAGCCCAAATTTGTCCATGAATATGCGAACTAAATCAAATTTGGCTGCTTATTTATACTTCGATAGTGCTCCTCTCATTCTCAGACCTATTGTACATTGCTTTGGATGGTTCATAATACTCATTTTTCATTCAGTAATATTTGTTGAACGTGTCCTGTACTAGGGGAACTGTGTCAGAAATGAAGTGTACTTGTTAGGACTTTAAGCTGTGGAGTATATGCTCATCATATAGAAGAGGATCTGGTCCATATTCTGCGGAACTTTGGGCAAAAGACTTCTCTTTATGGTGCCTCAGTTTTTATTTCTGTGAAATTAGGTACTTGTAGAATATAGTCATCTCGTTATTTTGAAGAATAATTGATTTTATGGATATAAATAATGTCAAATACTTTATTATTAATAGCATATAATAGTCATGATCTACTGTGTTGAACTCAAGAAGAAGCAAACAAGTGGGTTCTATGACATTATAACACTCAATTTGAGTCTTAGTGTTACAAAAATACTGTCTTCCACCTTTTCTATTTCCACAAGATATATTTATTCTGTATCTTACAATTCAAAGGCATTTTAGAAAGGGTCTTTCAATAATTAAGAAGGAAATGACAGTGAAAATTGTAATGTACAGTATAATATTAATTACAAATTATAAATATCTCTTTAGGAACCAAAACTTAACATACAATAATTTGAAACCATGAGCTATGTTCTTATGTCCTCTTAGCAAATTGTGATGTTAGGTTCTTACATAAAAATAATGTGTAGTCAAATTTCTCATTTTAAAGAACTAAAAAAACAACGTTACCTTTTGGCCTCAAAATAAATGGATACAGATGGAAAACATACTCATATATAAAATATATCAGACTCACATGTATATCTTCTCCCTGATGTGAGAAGCTGAAAGAGTAACTGATGTCTAAAATGTACAGTAATTATTACAAAATGCGAAATAATTTTTCAAAAAGAAAGAGGAAGTAGTGTGCAGAAAGGGAGAAAAGAAGGAAAGAAAAAGAAAAACTCCCTCAAGATAGTTATACTACTCTATTCTCTTAATTCATTGAAAAGCAAGATATGTGCTAATATTATCTGAAGGAATTTTTATGTTCATGTCTTATATCCTGAGTAACTGCTTTCCAGTTGACAATATACAGTGCATTAACTCTACTTATTCTATTACTCTGTTGTGAAATTTTGTGGGTTTTTTACAAATCAAAAACTAGATTATTAATGAAATTCTTGAGTTTGAGAAAATTCAATACAGATAATATTTAATGAAAATGTATATATATGATCTCAGATTAATCATCTTATATAATCAATTTTGCCATCACTGTTATGATCTAGTATTGATATTTGCTATGCATTAAATTTCTAACTTGTCTGATATCTGTGAGGAATTTTGTATAACAAATTTTCTTCTCTTTCCCCTTATGAATGGAAGAAAGTCTGAATTCTAAGTTGTGAACAATAAATTTGAAAAGCAGATCCCAAAAGTATTATGACTACTCTTCACATCTTATTGGAACATGCTCCACTATTTTAGATAGGAGATTAGGAAATTCGAAAGCTTATATTTCACTTCACTATTGCATCATTTTTGAAAATTCCATCATTATCATATATTCATAATATTTTAGTCTTTTTAAAGCTAGTTTTGAGAATTGAGTACCCACTTAAATTCTAGAGCACTTACCTATAATATGCAAAGCTCCCAAGCACCGTAAATAATATTTTTGCAATTACTGACAAGTAATCACTAGTTAATGAAAACATATGTCTGGATGGTAAAATAAAAGTGTCTGTCAAAATGTCAGCAAATAAATTGATCGAATATCCTATAATGAAGGACTTTCTGAAGTGGCAAGTGGGCACACAGGTACAATTAAGGTAAAATGAGTTTTATTCATTTAGGAAAGTGAAGTTTCCTTTATTTGTTGGAAGACCACTAAGAATTACAGAATGTCATGAAATACTGGTCCTTACTTGAATTTAACAGTGTACAAATTGTAACTCCAACAGGAAAATTAGGTCGAGTGGACTATAGCGCTTGCTATCCCGTTGTTGAAGTATAGAGGGGAGGGATACTAAATAATCACATACTTTAAATGAGAAAAATAATAATGAATTTCCTGAAAGAAATTGTAATTGCAATTTCAGAAGCAAATGGGTTTCATAATTCAAATGGATGGGTGGGGATAACTCTTCATAGAAGTCTGATTGATGTGAACTGTAAGATTTAGTGAACATTAGCATAATGAAAAAATACAGAGAGTTACTGATTCGTGCAAAAGCTCTGAGAAAAGATAAAACTTGAAACATTTTTTTTACAGTGGAGTACTAGTCATCTATGAAGAAAGACAAACTCAAAGCCTTTATAGGTAAGTGGATATGACTAGAGGCTATATTCACAAGTTAAATAAATGAGATCCAAATGTGTAAATATCATATTGTCTCTCTAATGTGGTAGCCTGAAAAAATATAGCAAACCAGAAAATTATAATACAATTGAAAGAAACTGAACTTGAGGATGAAACAATGAAGATGAGAGAAAGGAGAAAAGACAAAGAAAAAGGAAGGGGGGAAACATGCATATATATATATATATATATATATATATATATATATATATATATATATATAGCTAAGATGAGATGATTGTACTAATAATTTCCATTAATTTTTTTGAAAGTAGCAGTTAATTAATAGAATTTTCACCTTGACTAACTGTATGCTGATATCTGCAATCTGAGCTACTACATTGAGATCAGCAATGCAAAACCCATGCTTGAATGCCTCCCATCTTGGTCTTCCAAATGTGCAGCATTGCTAATGTCTTATCACTTACTATATTCTTTAAAATAAATTAAAGCAAAAAAGACAAGGAAAAAATTAAGATATCTTGAATTAAATGCATCCATTTTAATCTGGCACATTCTTGCATTACATATCATTTCAATTTATTGAGTGATACTAATTTTGGTGCATATTTTCCATTTGCAACTGCTATCACAAATGTTCCCTTACATGGTTTTTAATGTACATCTGCATGTTTTTGTATGTAACTTTGCAGAAGTATAGACTATATCTATGTTCAAATTAAACAGGCAAGACCAAAAAGGATTGGTTTTTCAAAATTTAAGTTCCCATTAGAAAAACGATAATTTATTTGTCCTTTACATCCTGCCCACTATTTTATAAAATAATTGTGATCAATTAAAATAAAAACTTTAGCTATATTGTTGGATGTTTTTTTGAAACAGGGTCTCTCTATGCAGTTCAGGCTGGTCTTGAGCTCACTTTGGTAGCTCAGGATGGTCTCAAACTCGCACTGATCCTCCTGCCTCAGCCTCCCGAGTGCTGGGAATACAGGTGTGCGCCATATATTGTTGGATTTGTATCATACCGTTAAAGAGACAGCTATGCTGTACTTTATGGGAACAATCAACACAGTATTGTAGAATATGATGAGCAAAACTTCCATTTGCTTAACTGAAGGAGATGGTCAAATAGAAAAATACAACTTTCAGATGAGCAGATGACAGAGTGGCATCCTTTTTAAAATATATTTGATTGCTAGAGGCTCACTACATGGCTCAGATTCATAGTGGTCTTCCTCCATTCAAACTCCCCAGCACTGGGATTACACGCAAGTACCACTACAGCCAGACTCTGACTGGCTCAACCCACCTGGCTGGTAGGGCTGACATGGTGTGTGATGCTGGAGATCAAACCATGGTTCATGTGCTTGCTTTTGCTTGCCTAAATAGGTGCGTTAATCTGCTGAGCTATTTTGGCAGCTCAACAAGTGACATCTTGGAAGGACATCTGAACAGAAATTTAGAATGAGGAGATATTGGTAACAACTAGTGTTTGATAAATTAGACCTTTTATATACTATGGAAAACTTCGAATGAGCTACATACTGCAACACCCTTTGAGAGCTTTTGTTCCATGTGTGTTTAATAGATGAGAAGGTAGTAAGCCCCCAAACTGGGTACATTCCCAAAGTTGGTTAGCTAAAAAATGCCACATCCAGCATCTAAATTCAGGTGTCTCTACAAGGGAAATACAAGTGCTGTCTCATCGACCACTAACATTGTGTGTAATATTTTGTATGAGTTACTGCTGATGTAACAGGTCTATATTGGTTGTATTATTACCTGCATTTTAGATGGAAGAATATCAAAACTGTTTAAATTCTGTGCTTCTTTGCCATAATGTTTTGACCCATGTTGACAGCCAAACCTGAATAAGGTAGATAATGTTGATTGTTACATTCAACACATCTATAGAAGCTCCATCTTTGAATGTAAATCAAATAGTAGAGAGTCATAGATTAGAACATCAAATGTGCAGGTCAAAGTTGCACTGGTGATAGCATTCACCACCATATTAAGATATCAATGTTTTAACTATTGATATTGTCCTATTATTTCATTATAAAATTTTGTTTTCTCTTTTATTCATAAAATAAAAGCAATGGTGTTTTCTCAAATATTACTTTTATTAGTTTATGCATGCCATACATAATGATTACATTCCTCAAGCAGAGTTGCAGTGTGTACACAATATATCCCAATTCTCTTCTCATTCTTTACCCTTTTTTTTAACTTGCCTCCTTCCATCTCTCCACACTATGCATGTGCAAAAGATCTATCTCCCTATTTGATACAATCTATCTTTTATTCTTCATTTTTATTTTTCATTTGTCATATGAGAAAAACTATGTGATATTAAAGTTTGTGTTTCTGCTTTATATCATATGCTATTACATTGTGACAGGATTCTGTACCTAGTTGAGAAACACTGACTCTTTAACAAAGATACAATAATGATTTACTTCATAAGCTTTTTTTTTTTTTTTTTGCCGGACCAGGGTTCGAACTGACGATCTTGCACTTGCTAGCAGGCACTTGTGTCAAGAAACTATCTCCCTGTCCCCCAACCCCCACCATCTAATGATTTTCTTTATTTACAATGCTTCAATTGCTAGTGGTGTTTATTACCACTTGGAGTGTCAATATCAGGATTTTGGAAAATTAAAAGGAAGCTCCTCTGTAAACTCCAGCAAAGAGACAAAAAAGAGATGACAAAAACGAACAATGGGCAAAATGGCTATAGGAAATTAATTACAGTTTTCAAGCAAAAGGATAAATCATGATTCACATAACTTTTCGTGATCTAAATTGAATTATGAAATTATTGGAAAAGGGCAACTCTATCAAGTGATCAACATCCCCATGAAGAAATTTTTCTGCAGGATATTTGTGTAATGGATCATTTTCCTTGTATTGTGTAACATTTTTGGTAGAAGACGAACACATCATTCAGCAAAGACATCTTGATAAATGTATGTACACAGGTTTGATTACACAAAATAAAATGCAAGATTTGGCTTTAATGTTACAACCTTAAAATACAGGGAAAGGGCTAAGAATTAGGAGGTTTACTGAAAGAAGAGCATGTTAACCTAGCAATGACTGCTTACATAAATAGCACTGGACCATTTCCCATCTGTCACATTGCATGAAATTTTACATTTCCCTTTGTTCAGGCAGGTTGTCCTTGAAGTTTAGTTATCATTGTGATATCAAACATCAATTGTACTGTCATGACAGAATGAGTCTTAACAGTGAACACAAGGTACTGTAAGAGCCTTATGGCTGGAGAAGTGCAAAGGTGGCAGGGACAAATAGTTCCAGGTACAGAATCGGTGCTTTCAGTTGGCAAAACAGGGTTGTGACAGCATACATTTAAAATGTTTGTCAATTAATTTTAATGACAATAGTGTAGCACCAAATTTGCTTCATAAAATGGCTCATTCCATTAAACTAAGAATTCACTCAATGCTAACCACTTATCAAATTTTTCCTTTAAGCTGTACATACATGTTCTATATATTTATGTATATTTACTTATGAATTAATTTATTTATAACTTTATTTATTGATATTATGGCCAGCTCAGCCTACCCTGGAAGTGGAGCTGGCAAACCATGTGTTGCCAGGGATTGAACCATGGTCACTGACGCTGCCTAAACTTGCCTAAGCAGGCACTCTAGACCACTCAGCTATCTCACTGACCCAAGCTTCCTATTTATTTATGAGCTAAATAATTGACTTCCAGCTTCATCTAAATGACTCTTTCTTATTTCTTATAAATGAACCTTACCCCTATTTTAATGGCATTTTTAGAATGATGAAATGAAGAAACTGTCCTTGTTTTCCCCATAGCTGAAATCTTCTGTCTATAGTGTTTTAAATATTCTACTAAGCATTGTTTACCAATGAGCACAGAGTTGTTTTGTTAAATATTGTACACACATCATCCTGCTCTTTGATTTTCGATATAAAAGTCCTTCCTTAAAGCCCATAGGAATTAGTAAAACTTATATCCAGACCAAAATTAAATGAAGAGGTTTCCTGGAATCTTAATGACCTGAGTAACCAGAGATAGTTAGGGCTATCGTTTTAAAGCTGAGGAAGTTATTTCTGTCATTAAGAGAGTTACCAATTAACACAAAATTAGATATTATCCCACTTTTGAGAAATGTGTGGGTTGGAATCTGGATTTAGATACACACTACCAAAATACTGTTGTTGTTGTTGTTTTTTTTTCAAGAACACTAAGGTGATGTATGTGAAGGCTAGTTTTTAGTGTGTACACAATTGCAACCATGTGGTTCAAGTTTCCTTTTGGAAATTATTTTCTCATCCTTGACCTTGTAAGAGCAAGAGAATAAGTTCTGGTTGTGGAAGACAAGTCTTCCAATACGTCCCCTTTTGCTAGGTTGGGCCCATACTGGTGAGATCTGATTGATACCTTTTGTGTGAATTTAGTAATTCCTTTGAATTACTATTTTTATATATTTTTTTTAAAAATATTCTTCTTTATTGATACAGGATCTCACCAACCAGTTCAGACTCTCCCATCTCAGCCTCCCCAGCACTAAGATTACATGCATATGTCAGCATGTCTGGTTTCAGGGCCAGCACCATGCGAGTGGGATTCTGGAGTCTGCACAGTATGTAGTACCAGGGATCAAATGGGGGTCCTTGCACTTACCAGGCGGGTGCTTAGATTTCCACGTTATGTCCCTATCCCTGATTAGCTATTTTTAACTTTGTGAACTATAGTCATTGTGGCACATTATTTCTAATCTTTGGGACACATAAAATATTTTCCTGATTGAATATATATTTTAAATATATAAGTATCACACTGGTTTCTGAAGACAGTATGTATTGTTTCATTATTTGCATGTTTCTATTTGTATACCATCTAGGTTCCCTAGCTACAAGCATTGAATTGATGAATACTAAATCATTGTTCCTGTGAGGAATCCAATGTTGAGTAATGTTAAACTAACTTTGGCCTGGGCCTCCCTCTGTACATTGAGTTCCAATGTGGAAACTACAGCGTAATTATGTATGTTTGATAAAAAAGAACTTTGCAACTACACTGAAGCACATATTCCTGTAAAAATAACTGAATCTGTAAGTTGCAGGGTATCTATTAATTAGAGCATGCGCACATTAAAGACAAATGCCTCAAATTCTGATCTCTCTTCAGATCTTATGAATTTTTCACCTTATACTAAAAGAAAAATGCCTCATTCCACTTTTGCCAAATAAGGCAAAGGCAAGATGTTACTGAGCATATGGTTTCTGAACCTTTCCTTCTATTTCAGTGTGTAAATACTGTCTGCTTATGTGACGGGTGGAACTCTCTGAACTTTCCTGGTGCTGAGTGCAGTGGGATTCATGAATCATTCTCGTTTAAATACATTGTGCTAATTTATTTGTCTGTGACTGTGTGCATGCATGCATGCATGCGTGCGTGTGTGTGTGTGTGTGTGTGTGTGTGTGTGTGTGCATGTGCATTGGAACCCAACGTATTTGGACTGAGCTACATTACCATATTCTCTTTGTTCTTTTATTTTGAGATACAGTGTCGGTCATTCACTTTGTTGTTCAACTTTCTGATTGACTAACTTTCCATCCCTCTGCCTCAGTCTCCCAGAGTATCAGAATTATAATACGACATTACCAAGTCTGCCTTAATAGTTTTTCTTTTAAAAGTACCTACAAGTTTCTTGCCAACGTGATTTCATTACACAAAAAACATAACATATCTTTGTTTAGTGTGTTACTGTTTAAAGACACTTTATTTAGGGTCAGGGAGATAACTCAAACTCAGCAGACTAAGTGCATGCTTAGACAAGCACAGGGACCAGAATTCAATCCTAGGTAAAACATGCTCCACCAGCTCTGCACCCAGCCACAGAGTCCTGGCATAGTGGGGCACTTTTGTAATCCCAGCACTGGGGAGACTAAAAGCAGGAATATCGCCACCAGTCCAAGCTATGTAGTGAGATCATGTCCCAAATACACTTTGAAAATAGACACTTTATTTAAGATGTATTTTAATTCAAGTAATATTTAAGCTAGGGCCATATCACTACAATGTATGCGTAGATGGAACTTACGTAACTCTGGTATATTCTCCACAAAATATATCATAGCCTTTTACTT
>PVJA010010930.1:0-13801 GCA_004027025.1 Myocastor coypus
CGAGACCCTGTCTCAAAAAAAAAAAAAAAAAAAAAAAAAACAAGGAAACAAAGAATGGACTTAAACTTAACATCCCCAAAGAACTCATGCCAGATTTCATTAAGAGGAAATCTTAGGGAATTTGCCGTCTGCCTGTTTCCAGGTTTATGGCAGAAGGCTTCACGGGTACATTCCAGTAAATCTGATCTATTTAGGCCTTTACAAACAAAAGCCATGCCTTGCACTGCTCTGAGAGGCCAACAGGTGAAGGCTGAATAGGCTGCACTATTCCTATGCTCCTGCCTACCAAACAGACACAGAAGACTCTCAGCAGCTTCCCAAGGAGGTTTCTTTTAGTATTACTAAGTAACAATGACACTCATAAATTTACTTATACAAAATAAATTAATGTACACTACAGAGAAAGGCAATATGGAAGGGAAATGACATTTTTAAAGAGATATCTATCAGTCTTGTTTCCAGACTTGTAAAGTAGCTGCTACTGTTAAAAACTAGATAACTTTGCCAAAGGAAAAGTTCAGTCCCCAAAGAAGAAGAAAGCAACAAGTATTACCATATTACATGTTTCAAAAGCTTGGCAACCATATTTTGGTAATTTGTTAGTGAATTATTATTTTTCTAATTAGAAAGTTCAAACGGCTGCAAACAGAAACTCACTAGGAGGGGGCCCAGCAGGATGGCTCAGTGGTCTAAAGCGCCTGCTTAGGAAAACTTAGGCGGCTGCAGGGACCAAGGTTCGATCCCCGGCACCACATGCTGCGCCAGCCCTGCCCTCAGGGCAGGCTGAGCTGGCCATAAAAATAAATAAATAAACAAACAAAAGTTCTGAAACAAGAAAAAAAAATTAAATTAAAAAAAAGAAACTAGGAGAAAAGAATAGGGTAGCGAGATCATGGAGCTGCTCAAAGCTTCCTCTTTAAGGTCTAAAAGGAGACAGGAGAAAGGAGGGGTCAACCTGGCTGTCACTGCTTGCAATTATACAGGTCTTCCAGGAAGCAACACCTCTCAGAATGGATTTGCACAAACACATCTAGTAAGATGTGTGTCCTTGGGGCCAGAGAGCTAGCTCAGTGGTCTAAAACACCTGCTTAGGCAAGGCACAGGTTTGATCCTCAGCACCACATGCCCTGCCAGTCCCAGTCCCAGCCCCAGTCCCAGCCCCAGCCCCGCCCCAGCCCCGCCCCCAGGACAGACTGAGCTGCCACCAAACAAACAAACAAACAAACAAACAAAAAGATACCTATTCTCAGAAAGCATCAATTTTTCCTTAGCTCCTCTCAGTTTAGATGTCACTATACCGGCTTGGATTCGAGATGAACATAAAAGAACTGAGCAGCATGTACTGCTTATGGTAGACACACGTTTTGTCTTACTTCCCTCTCTAAATAGTCAGTTGCTTTTGATTTGTTCTGTTTCATTCATAACACAACTTTTTTTTTTAGCTAGGGTCTCACTGCATAGTTCACCTTGGCCTTGAACTCACAATGTAGGCCAGGCTGGCTTCAAACTCTCAGCAATCCTCCTGCCTCTCTCTGCCTCCCAAAGTGCTGGGATTATAGACTACAGATGTGTGCCACCATGCCTGGCACACCTTAAGTGTGGCCTGCTAGGATTTTATTGTTAAAAAAAATTAGGAACAATTTTATTTTTATTTCATGAATTTCCCTCCTACGAGGGCCCTAAAATCACAGTGGTTCTCTGCATCTGCAGACACCAAGAAGGCACAGATCTTCAAGCCTGTCTTACAGTCATTCTCCCAGGCTTTTCATGGTTGCTGGGGCAACTAATAAAGAACATTTATTTTTCCCCCTTTGTGTAAGCCCTAGGGAGGAGGGTCAAGCTGATGGGGGGAAAAATACTATGTGGATAGGGAGGAAGCTGGCCAATGCTCCACATTTTTAGGAGTGCTTTAAAAATAACACATGAGCTGTATCCATTCTCTCCCCCTCCCCCAACTTTCATTTTTTTGGCCCCACCTACTCATCCTGGCAGGCAGCTGAACCCTGGCCATCTGGCATCCTCGTCTTTGTGACACATGTTCCAGTTTACATTAAGCCATTAGAGCTGTCCTTTTCAGTAGGAAAGCATCTGCCCTGCGTTAGGCACTGGGCTCCAGGTCAGACAGCAGGTAGAGAGCTCCCTCTGTGGGGAGAAGTAGGCATAGCTCCTCTCAACCACCGGTGGTGGGTCAGAGGCCTTTCTTCCCTCTTGGGTGCTAGCCAGGCAGCAGCAGGCAGGCAGTGCTGCACATACCCCTTAGTTAATGCAGGGCAAGTTTGTGCCTCAAAAGAACAAGCATACACAATGAATCAATCAGTATGCATTACAAACATCTACCAATAAAATTTTTTTAAATTAATAAAAAGGACAAGAGTAACCAAAATACATGCTTTCATCCAATTACAAGAAGAGCTACTAGTCAGAATAATGAAATCTGATCCCAGGAAAGTGAAAATCATTTTACTAACTCATGTCCAAATTCAGTCAATTATACTACTAGAAATTCCATCAATTTAACCCAGACCAACACAGTTTACTAGTTAAAAGCTGGCATACAGGAACTTTTTCTGGAGAAGGACAGAATTCATTTTTAAAATTAACAGGCTGAGCCGGGCGTGGTGGCTCATGCCTGTAATCCCAACACTCGGGAGGCTGAGGCAGGAGGATTGGTGTGAGTTTGAGACCAGCCTGGGCTACAAAAGTGAGCTCAGGACCAGCCTGAACCACATAGCTAGATCCTGTCTCAAAAAGATCAAATAAATAAATAAATAAATAAATAAATAAAAAATTAACAGGCTGGGGCCTGGCAGGATGGCACAGTGGTCTAAAGCGCCTGCTTGGCGAAGCTTGGGCGGCTCCAGGGACTGCGGTTCGATCCCCGGCACCACATGCTGCGCCAGCCCTGCCCTCGGGGTGGGCTGAGCCGGCCATAAAAATGAGTGAATAAACAAAGGTTCTGAAACGGAAAAAAAAAAAAAAAAAATTAACAGGCTGGCTGCTGAGTCTGCCCTGTCCCCAGGGCATGCAGAGACGGTGACAGACTGGGCATAGTGACTAGGGCCTGTAATCCAAGCTCTTTGAGAGGCTGAAAAACATAAAGGACCACTACAAGTCCAATCTGCATAGTGAGACCCTGTAGATCCTGTATTAAATACATTAAAAACAAATTTCACAAGTGTGTGTGCGCGCGTGCATGCACGCGCACACACACACACACACACACACACACACACACACACACACCTTTAATCCCAGCAATTGGAAGGCTAAGGCAGAACTACCATGAGTTCCTGCTAGCCTGGGCTACACAGTGAGTTCAAGACCACCCTACATAGTGAGACCTGGGGTGTGTGTTTTTGTGTGTGTGTGTCTGTCTGTCTGTCTGTCTGTGTGGTGGGGAAGAGATACGGAGTGGAAATACAGAGGGAGAGAGGAAAACAACAGGGGCAGTTTTCATTAATTTTGTGTAAATTTAAGCTATTACCAGGAAAAACTGAAAACCGCACAACATTTTATACAAGTATGAGTGGGACGTGAATGTCAGCTATTCTCCTTGTAAGTCAGGTTTTTGATTTGATTTTTTTTTTTTTTCTTGTTTCAGAACTTTTGTTTGTTTATTTATTTTTATGGCCGGCTCAGCCTGCTCTGAGGGCAGGGCTGGTGTAGCATGTGGTGCTGGGGATTGAACCGTGGTCCCTGCAGCCGCCTAAGCTTTCCTAAGCAGGCACTTGAGACTACTGAGCCATCCTGCCGGGCCCCTGATTTTTGATTTTGTGTTTTCTTTCTGGCCCTGGAAACTGAACCTAGGACCTCATACAAAATGGGCAAGTACTTTAATGCTGAGCTACATCCCCAGCTCCCGCCCCTTTTCTGAGACATTCTTGTTAAATTGGCAAGGTGGGCCTTGAATTTACAATTTTCCTGTTGCAGCCTCCTAAGTAACTAGGATTACAGATACACGGTACCAAGTTCACAGGAAGCAATGTTTACTACAAAAAACATGACAATTTTTTGTCAGATGTGCTCATCCTAGAAATTAAGAGAATCTTAAAGAAACCCCTAATTTCTTCTAAACCAGTGGTTCTCAACCTTTCTAATGCTGTGAGCCCGCAATACAGTTCCTCATGTTGCAGTGACCCCAACCCAAAAAATAATTTTGGTGGCTACTTCAAAACTGTAATTTTGCTACAGTTATGATTTGGAATGGCTTTAGGCCACCCCCACCGGGGTCGTGACCCACAGGTTGAGAACTGCTGTAAAACTCTTGATTTGAAAGCTCATTAAGGTTATTATCAGGAAACTGTCCAGCCAGAGTGTTGAGAAGGAGAGGTCCTATCAGTGTATGTACATTAGCTTAGCCTACAGGCAGAGGAACTGCCTTTGATGTGTGGCCTGAGGACTAATGAAAAGGTAGGTGAACAGAGGATGAGGAGGAGGGATTTGAGAGAGCTTGGGTAGAAAGAGCACAGGGAGCTCCTGGCAAGCAGAGTCTAGAGGACTAGTTCCACAGGCCCCAATCCGGCTGTGTGGCCTTACAGCCACTTTTACAGGTTTGGGGCAAAGGAAGCCATGGCACAATGATGGAATTATTCTAATTTTAGAAGTCTGTTTTTGCTGTACATACCTCCTATTCCTACGCATTTGAATGCTAGGATCAGCTAAACTCCTTATTTAGTCCTGAGCAAAGCTCAGTTTCCTGCCGTTTAACGCTCTAAGCCCTGACTTACCTAAGTACTAACTGCATACCATAATTCTTGCTAAGCATTATATAGACAAATATCTTCTTTAATCTTCACATTCACAAGAAGTTGATGAGAAAAGTGGTTAAGCACCTGTCCAAGGTCACATAACTAGAACACATGACAGTCAAGATGCAAAGTGTCTGATTATTCACTAGCAAGCAGGTGTCAGGTGTGACACTACTCCCCCGCTTAACTTCCAGTTGGAAGGCAACTCAACAGGCAAGCAACTGCCCCCCCCAGAGTGATGTACAGAGGGCCAGAAAAGCACAAGACCTAACTTAAATTCTCTATGAAAATAGTGCTTAAGAGGGGAGGTTGAGGGGCTGAGAGTTTCAAAGAGTGCTGGAACCTGCACACATTCCATTTATGAGCCAGCTGCAAAGGCAAAAGCTAAGTATTTAAGTTCGCCAGTACTGTGAATATGACTTTCCCTTCTCATATTCATAAGGACTCTAAATACAAACCAAACCTAAGCTTTCAAGATCATTCTTCATAAAAACCACATTGAAATTTCCTTCAAACTCAAAGTGAGAATAGTGAAATTTTGTGAAATCAAAATAACTAAGAATAGGCTCCACAGTCAGTATGTAGCTACTGACAAAGGTCAGAGCCATGTCTAGCTAAATGCGAACAGCTGTCCCTACCTGCTCTCCGTGAATGTTGGCCCTTATTACAACTTCGCTGCCCTCCTGGCAACAGGGAAAATATCTTCTCTTTGTATCTTCTCAAGTCTACACATTTGTCCTTAGATGTTGCTTAATAAGTCTTTGATAAGTAGATCAACTCTCTCTGTTGCCCAGACTGGACTGGATTCCCACCTCTTTCTGGAAACTAAGTGACAAGGAAAAGCACCCATACAATCAAAGATATAGTCCCTTTTCCTTTCCCTCCTTCCTCTGCTCTAAGATGGCGCACACACACACAAAAAAAAATTCATCCCCTGAATACTTTTCAGTTTAATCTAAGAGAAACATACAGCTAACTTCTGCTACTGTGAGGGTTTTGCTTAAAGTGAGTGTTCCCCTAAAGGATTTCTTTACCAAAATGTCTGTTTGATATACTCCATGTAACCTTGCCAATGGCTCTAATGATGTTTTCCTGTGTTTATGTCATTAGGTACCATCGACCTCTAGTGGCGTTGCTAAGGGACACAATGCACCATGGTTACTTTGCTTTCAAATTTGTATGTAAACATGTTGACTAGCCAAAAAACCACACTGAAAAATAAACACACACCACAGAAAAGTCCAGAGGGTTAAAGTGGGACACTGACAAATAAGTTTCACCTAACAGAAAAACGATGCTTCCTTCCCACAGCTATGCTTTCAGGATCAAGTTCTCTGACCTGCTTTGCAAATCTCCTCTAGGTCTAGTCCTCTTCTCTATTTCAACTGCCTAATTGTGACATATTTGTTATAATTTCGTTTCCAAGTTCAACTGCCACCCAGAGCTGCTCTGTCCATGCTTCTGACGGCCTGTAACTGCCTGGGAAGCCATTGTTCTTACACAGTTAAAGCATACTCACTCTTTGTAGAGGTACATTTTTAGTTTATAGTGCTTCATTACGTAGTAAGTAAAACCACAGAACTAAAAACTTCACTAGTATAGGGGGGAAAAAAGAGCCTGTTTTTCCCTTTCCTATGTAATAGTTCTAGATAATTTCAAAGAGAAGAGTTAATTGTCACACATCCAAAGACCCAACCTCATTATGCTCAACCTTCATTAGAGTCTATCCACTATTTATTATATTCCAACAATCTTATGCAAACAGTACTACGAACACCACTTTCACAATGCTGATCTCAGAGCACAGAACTGCCTCTGGAATATGTGAACAGCAGTTCCTGTTTCAGTGGAAACAGGCAGAAAGTTGTACAAGTTCTCTCTCAGCCTCTATGTGGCTAAAAGCTTTCATTTGTGGATAAGGGAAGATGTGGAGCTACTCAGATGAAATCCAGAATCCCTGGTTGCATTATTAACAGGCTTGGCTGAGTTAGACTACTCCACACGAGCTTGCAGAAAAACACCACTCAGCACTACCTCCCAAGGAAGGCAGGACTAAAGATAATCCCTATATCACTGGCTTCACATTAGCATAGCTGCCTTCATTTGTAACATTTCTTTTTTTTTTTTTTTTTTTTTTGTGGGACCAGGGTTCGAACTCACGACCTTGCACTTGCCCAGCAGGCACTTGTGCCCCGGAGCTATCTCCCCAGCCCCATGTAACATTTCTTTAAAAATGCTACGAGTAACTGGCTGCGAATTTAATGAGAAATAAAATATCAAAAAATTGACGAAGACCACCTCACAGATAAATCTCCAAAATATGGATAGTCATCATGCCCTGAAGTCAATGAAAATACGATCTAGTGGAAACCTAAGTAAAAATGAGGCTTGCATTCGCGTGAGCTCATTTTGTAATTTTTCTGGAGAAACCCAACTCTAAAGGAGAACTACAGACCTCAAACCACAGTGGGCACGGGGCACGTGGCAAAGGCCGCCAAATACTGGTTTGTTTGGGATCAGCAGGAAGAAAGCAAATGAATGAAACTCAAACATCACAGGCTTGGCCCCGTGCGCTTCTGGCTGTGCCTCCGTGAGAGTGCCTGAACAAAGGCTCTGTGTCTAGTGAGCACCACTGAGACTGGCACAGCACAGCACATCATCTGTGGAACCCGTGAACAGCAGCTCCTTTCACCTGAACCACCGCCAAGCTCCCCTCCTAACTTTCTGCATTGCACACTACTAGGGGCACTACCGCATCCCTCGTGTGGGCCAGGAACGCATGGCTCGGCGCTGAGCGCACTCCTCGGCCTCGCTCACACAAGAACCCCTTCTTCCTCACACGACGCCCCCCACCGCGCGCCTGTTAGCCAGGTAGGGCACAGGGGACAGCCTGGGCCTCTCACCCCGTCCCGGGCCCAATTCCACACCTACTCCCCGTCTCCAGCCTCTGGACGGAAAGGGGCGCACAGCCTGGGCCCCGCCCAGCCGTGTCCCCAGCTCCTGACCTTTTTGTCCCAGATCTGCAGGGGCTTACTGCCGATGCTGTAGAGGATGGAGAGGAAGCCGCTCTGGAACGTGTTTTTGAACATCTCGCCTGCCAGCGGCCTTCCCGCAGCCGCCCCAGAGCAACCCGCTCCGGAGTAGACCAGAGCAGTGAGTAGCTAGGGACGAGGTGGGGATGCGAACTCCGGACCTGTAGTCACCGACGGCTGGACCTGGACGCGGGTCGCTAAGCCGCTTGCCTCCGAGCCACCTCAGAATCGAAGCCACAGAAACCGCCGCTCCCACGCTCCCCTAGGCTTAAATGGAGGCCGAGGGCCGCCCGCGGCTTAAGATGGAGCCTCCACCCACTGAGCCCACCCCCCGAGAGCGCGGGGCCCAATCCCGGCGCAAGGAACAAGACTTCCGGTTCCTTCCGCCCGTAAGCCCCGCCCTGGTCCCGCCCCTTCGTTAGGAATTCTGTTGCCAAGGGACTATTTTTCCATCTGAGTCCCAAGGTTTGTTTCAAAATAGCGGAAGAAGACAAAGAATTGCAGCACGTGTTGTAACTACTACGTAAATGTCATGGAAACAAGGCGGGGCGAAGCTTAGGGGTGGGAGAGGTGACTACCAGGCCCCGCCCCCGTAGGGCTTGGCGGAGTTATACAGATGGAGAGTGTTTGTGTGTGTGTGTGTGTGTGTGTGTGTGTGTGTTGTGTGTGTGTGTGTGTGTGTGTGTGTGTGTGTGTGTGTGTGTATGTGTGTGTCCGGGAATTGAACTCAGGCCCTTGAGCTTGCCAGAGAAGCTCTTATTCTACTAAGTTATTTCCCCAGGTTGAGGAAAATGATTGCAAGGTTGAGCTCAACCTGGGCAATTCAGCGAGAATGTTACAGAATAAAAAGAATTTTAAATTTGGGGATGCAGTTCAGTATAAAAGCCCTGGATGGAATCTCTCCTACTCCCCCAAAAAAACCAAAGCAAAAATGATACTTTGAGAAAAATATGTGACCTTGATTGTACTGATTAAAAAACATGAAGATTGAAGTAAAATCAGGAAATAAAATTAAAGCAAAGTTGAATTACTTTAGTTGAACCAATTTAGTTAAGCCAATTTAAAAAATCATTACCTATGTCAGGCATGGTGGTGCACAAATGTAATCCCAGCGCTTGGGAGGCTGAGGCAGGAGGATCAGTGAGTGTTCGAGACCAGCCTGGACTACAAAAAGTGAGCTCAAGGGCAGCCTGAACTGCATAGCCAGACCCTGTCTCAAAAAGACAAAAAAAAAAAAAATCATTACCTACATCATTTTAGGAAATACATAAGCTATGATATATCAAGTGTGGAAAAAATCTCAAATGATGGAGATTCCCATGAATCGCTAACAGGCTACCTAAATATTCTATTGTGTGCCCAGGCCTGTGCTGGTTGTTATGGTTGGCAGAAAAAGAATTTACAGCTAACATCATCATAGCTGTTTTTTTATCATTATAGTAGAAAATTTTGCTTTTACTGTGTGCCAATCTCCTATATTAAATGCCTTAATCTATGTTAACTTACTCAGTTTTCACATCAACCACTTGAATAACCCAGACAGAATTTCTAGATACTGGGAAAAATATTTCAATATTAGTATATGATAAAATTTTTCACATAAAACTGCTATTCTGAATGATTTCTGGAGGCTATATGTAAGGCCAGTGAACACTATCTTGAATTTGTTATTCAGTTTCAAAATATCCTTCAGCGAAAAATGTTAAGATAAGAGAAGGCCTAACTTTAGGAAAGATGTCAGTTGGGCAGCTTGAACTACCTAGCAGAATCTTGTCTTAAAAAAAAAAAACAAACAGGAACAGAAAATCAAAAGAAATGTTAAAAAAAACAAAAGGCTGAGGATGTAGTGCACTGTGAGGGCACTGGGTTCAGTTGCTCAGTCTCTAGTACACAGAGAGGGAGATGACAATGATTAAAATAATGCAGATAACCTTACCTGCTTGAGTTTTTGTGAAATTATTTTCTAGGAAAAAATTACCTATACTAAAAAAAAAAAAAAAATTACCTATACTAGATCTACAAGTAGCATATCAAATAGCTAATAACAGAAGAAAATTAAGGTAGTCATGGTTCCTTTCAGAAAGTTCTAGTTATTTTATTATGAGCTTTATTAGTTTTCTGGTTAGTATTATATATGTTTGTGAGGAGCTATTAAAATAGCCTTAGGGGGCTGGGGAGATAGCTCCGTGGCACAAGTGCCTGCCTGGCAAGTACAAGGTCGTGAGTTCGAACCATGGTCCCACCAAAAAAAAAATTTAAATAAATAAATAAATAAAATAGTCTTAGAAGGGGCCAGGGAAATAGCTCAGTGGAATAAGTGTTTGCCTGGCAAGCTCAGGGTCCTGAATTCAATCCCCAGTTCCAGAAAAAAGAAAAGAAAAGAAAGAAAATAGCCTTAGACTCATTCACAACCCTGCCCTCCAGAAATAACTGCATATTGTTTACTCATATCTTCCTGCCTTGCTCTATCTACCTGTCCCTTTGAGTCAATCCATTCTCCTCCTTCATACAGTCATGTAGAAATGTATACAGCCTGTCAGAGGAGTTTTGTTTGTTCTGGGTTGCATAGTGCACACATCATTCAGCACTGAGCCACTCCACTGGGTCAGCATACATCTAATCTCTTGCTTGTGACCATGCCGTCCTGTCAGCCGTGTGTCCCATTTTGTCTGTCTACTCCTCCACTAACATGTAGCAAAAAAGTCCTCCCCACCACCAGTATATGTAAGTTTATTAGTTGGTGTTTTGGTTTATGTATAGGTATTCCCCCAAAACCTCAGGCAGTCATGGGGCAGCTTCTGGAATTCGTAATTGATTATTGTGGAAATGGATGCTGCACCTCCCCTGGGGCAGGTGATTTGCATTTCAATGTAAGGGAGAAAGAGAAGTTAGCTGCTTGAGCTGCTGCTAGCTCTCCCAGCTCTTTTGCTCTTAGCTGCAGCCTTGAAAGGTTGCTCTCTGCCATGTGCCACTCTGTCTTGGAGCCAGCTGAATATGGACTGAAACCTCCAGTAACTGTGAGCTAAATAAACTTTTCATTCCCTCAGTTTGAGTGTTGGGTATTTGTCCCAGCAACAAGAGAAGAGTAACTAAGACAGTTGGCCAGGTAATAGCTCCTGTTCCAGTTCCAGTTACTTCTGGTCTCTTAAAAATGGCTAGTCACTGTAATGCATAGCTGGTCATTATAATGAGCATAATATAAACCTATCCCCAGCTAGAATAGAAATCAGGGCCTGATATTCTGGAAACCATCCTGATAAGTGCGCACTGACGTGAATAAGTCTGCCTCCAAATCCCAGGTGTTGTTTTGGTGTTTTTCCTGCCTTTGCATCTGGTGTGTTGTCCAGGAAGACCAACTGTGCTGACCTCTTTAGTCACTGGTTGTCACCTTCATAGCTGAAGGAAACACCTCCTCAGGTTCTGATAAGAAGGCATGTCCTTGAGCTTTCCTGAATCTCCTTGGAGGATTCCTGGCTCCCCCGAACCCCAGAGGGAGAAAGATGCAATCTCTGTCTGCCTGCCTGCCTGACTCTAGTAAGACCCTAGAGGTATCCCACTTAGTCCGTCAGTCCTGCTCAATTTGAGCAGAAGTACTTGTTCAAATCTCATTAGTTAAGGCCACTCTGAAGGGAAGGGTGGCTGGAATGTTTAACCTCTGAGTGCCTGCTGACTGAACTTGTCAAGTGCATGAGCTAGAAGGTGCAGGCAATAGGCTGCTCCATCTGTGCAATAGGACTGGGCTGCGCTGGTTGTGGTGGCTATGGGCCCTCCCCTGTGTTTTGTAATGATCAACATATGGCATAACAGAAGCTTCACACTCCTTAGCTAAGGTGTGCCTAAGTCCCCAAAATGGGTGCAGCCAGATGGCCTCTGAGGGTCACCCACCCTTTGTCTGTTGCACCATCATTCAAGGGTATACAACATAAATTGTAGGGAAATAGAATGGGAACTAATTAATTAAAACCCACAGATTCTGACTGCAGGAAAAGGGGTGTGTAAGGAGTTAAAAATATAATCAAACCGCTCTCTGTATTTAAAATTAAAAAGAATAAAAAGGTCCATTCTCCCTGAAAATTCCACCTTGCACACCTGTTGCTGTAGTTGCTTCCAACATCTGTAGCTCCACTCCCCACTCCCAACTTGCCTGCTCCCAGCCCACTGACCCTGGTCCCGTACAGCCACTGCCTGCATTTGGCCACTGAGGCCCTCCCGGCAAAGCCTTCTGCTTATGCACCTATCCTGGTCAGATGGCATCATCTAATGCCCACCTGAGATGACTGCCAATTCCTTCTAAGGTCCACATTTTGACTGAGGAAGTATTGGATGGCAAATGAGTATGCCCTGTTGTACCTGAACACATAGGGCAGACCATGCTCTACCAAATCGGGCCCCTGAGAGCTTGAGATCATTACAAAAGTTGGGGGCAAACCTGTGACTTTCATGGTAAATGAAGAAACAAAACTCTCTGCTTCAAAAGTTCTCTCTGTGAAGGGACTGGGGAGATAGCTGCATGGCACTAGTGCCTGCCTGGCAAGCGCAAGGTCGTGAGTTCAAACTCCAATCCCACAAAAAAAAAAAAAAAAGGGAGCCCGGCGGAATGGCTCAGTGATCTGAAGCGCCTACGTGGGTGGCTTCAGGGACTGCAGTTCGATCCCCGGCACCACACGCTGCGCCAGCCCTGCCCTCGGGGCGGTCTGAGCCGGCCATGGAAATGAGTGAATAAACAAATGTTCTGAAAGAAGAAACAACAACAACAACAAAAAAAAGTTCTCTGTGCGAGCTGGGAATTTAGCTCAGTGGCATAGTGCCTGTTTGGTTAAGTGCAAGACTCTGAATTCAATTCCTGGTACAAAAAAAAAAAAGTTTGCACTGTCAGAAAGTTGCCATAAAAAAACAAAACAAAACGTTGCCATCACTGGGCATCTGGGACTCTTGCTTCTCACTCCTTCTGCCAAGCATACAATCACAGCCTGGGGTGACTTCCCCTTCACACCAAGCCAGTTAGCCTCCCTTTCATTCAACCCTGCACTTTCAACTCTGACTGACTGATCCCTAAGGGAAAGATGGCGCTTGCCTCTTGCTGAAACAGAAAGACACAATCCTGACATCTCCCCTCCCAGGGGTAAACTGAAGACATGCCTCCCAACCTGTCCATCAGTCATGCCATCTCACCCTGGCTCCTGCTGCTGTC
This sequence comes from Myocastor coypus, assembly GCA_004027025.1. Lineage (NCBI taxonomy): Eukaryota > Metazoa > Chordata > Mammalia > Rodentia > Myocastoridae > Myocastor > Myocastor coypus. The sequence goes on from PVJA010010930.1 coordinate 12,972, forward strand.
TGATGTCACAGGAAGCACAAACAGGCATCCAGCCACACACTGGCCTGACAGACTGTTAACCATCCTGGGCAAAACCTCTGTGTCGGGGGCCCGGCAGGATGGCTCCGTGGTCTAAAGCGCCTGCTTGGGAAAGCTTGGGCAGCTTCAGGGACTGCGGTTCGATCCCTGGCACCACATGCTGCGCCAGCCCTGCCCTCGGGGCGGGCTGAGCCGGCCATAAAAATGAGTGAATAAACAAATAAAGGTTCTGAAACAAGAAATAAATAAATAAATAAATCTAAAAAAACCCAAAAAACAAACAAACAAAAAAACTTTGTGTCATCAACCATGCAGCCACTGCCTCGTACTTTGTGGTTCCCAGCCCAACAACCTTTTTTGAAATGTTCTAGAGTTAAAAGATGTGAACTTCCTGTTCCAACCCAGACCCAAACCGCACCGCTGGGAGCTGAGCCCGCGCACTGGCTGGGTCAAGATCCCTGGCCCGCCTTCCCTTTCCCCGCTCCCCACCCCCCCCCTTTTTTTTTTAACCCCTCCAGCCCAAGCTCCAGCACCAAACCCATCAAATAGCTCGTTTGGCAATTGATCTGGTCCATGAGCCTACCAGGACTATTCAATCCCAAAGCTCCACCTCCACCTACAGACCACATCCGCCAGGATTCACAAAAGCTAGCAGCCAGAGCTCCAACACAGAGTCAGGAACCTCTGTAGAGGAACCAGCTTGGAGTCTCCAGACCAAACGCCCATAGACACAGCATAACGCCACCAAAGTGCAGAGGTCGCTTCTGTACAAAATGATAACAACAAGGAGTAGGAGGCAATCTCAGGACCCA
>PVJA010010930.1:13901-49786 GCA_004027025.1 Myocastor coypus
TACAGATGAAACCTCTGAATTGGTAGCATCTGAGGCAGACACACAAGTGCAGAAACTTATAGAGCAACTGAGATCAGAGATAACATCTGAAGTAAAAAAAGAAATACATGAAGTGGAAAAACGGCTGGAGAAACGTATGGAGGACATCAGAGCAGAAATAATATCTAAAGTTGACAAAGACATGCCTAAATCAATAGCACCCCAAGTAGGGGAACAAATACACAAAAGTAGACAGGAGAACAGAACAGAAATAATCTCTGTATTAGAGAGAGAAAGGATAACCATAATGACAGACTTCAATACTATTAAAGAAGACATTGATAAAAAATTAGAGGAGAATAGAAAAATGATAGACTCCCTGACGGAGCAATATAGGAAAGACGTAGATCGCATGAAACAGTTTCAAAGAGATATACAAGAAAATAAAACCTCGATCACAAGTTGGCAGAGCCGAATGAACGAAAATGAAGATAGAGTTTCCAACCTTGAAGACACAGTTGCAGCCAGTGAAAGAGTAAGAAAGGATCTTTTATTTTATTTATTTATTTATTTTTATAATTTTTTATTTTATTTATTATTTATATTCTTGTTTCAGAACCTTTGTTTATTGACTCATTTTTATGGCCGGCTCAGCCCTCCCTGAGGGCAGGGCTGGCGCACCATGTGGTGCCGGGAATCGAACCGCGGTCCCTGAAGCCGCCCAAGCTTCCCCAAGCAGGGGCTTTAGACCACTGAGCCATCCCACCAGGCCCCAGAAAGGATCTTTTAAAAACAACCAGAATGCAGGAAAAAATAATTCATCATCTGCAAGACGATGCGAAAATGAACAGCGTGAGATTAATGGGAATCAATGAGAAAGAAGGAGTCAATACAATGATATAAAAAGAATATGGGCAGAAGTAATAGCAGAAAACTTCCCAAATCTGAGAAAACAATCAGACATTCAGGTAACTGAAGCCTACAGAACTCCAAATAACATCAACCCAACTAAAAACACGCCAAGACATATAATAGTCAAGATACCAGAAATCCAGCTGAAGAATAATATACTAAAAGCTGCTAGAGAAAAGAAACAGATCACATTTAAATAGATTTAAAAGATGTATCCCTGTACTTGTAAGCTGCTCTCGAAAGCCCCTTCAGCTGGGAAAGTCCTGAGACAAAGGCCACACCACTACTATAAGGGGTTAAAACTCTGTCATTAATTTTGGGAAAGCCCTCGCAACAGATTTGGCTCTGAGAGAGCCGACTCAGAAAATGAGATGGAAAATGAGGCTTTAAAAGTGCAAAATGTGAGTAGACTGTCAAACTGCTAAAACACACCCTTCTGCCTGTAAAGCCAGCTCAAGGTCTCTGAGCTGCCAGTAGTAGTACTGCAGTTGCCCTCTGTACACACTGCCTCAGTCTTCTTCTCCCTGCTGTAACGCCTGCCTGGACCGACCTAAAAGCACCTTCTTCTGCCCACAGCCGGCTCCTGTCCACCAGCTCTTCTTCAAAGCCTTTAAATGAATCAACTCCAGTTCTAGACTAAAAAGCCAACTAACCTAGGCTCAACCTCCCAATGGTTCAAAAACTTGTTTCCCCTTTCAAAAAGCACTTCTGCTTCATGATTCAAGATGCATGCTGGAAGGACACAGATGCTCTGCTGCAGTATCTGGCAAAATGTAGTTATAAAAAAAAAAAAACCCTGAAAATTTCTTACAGTTGCAGGCTTCCATAAATCTGAATCCTTAAGTTCACAAAAAAGCAGTGGTGCTCACGCAGACTGTCAGCCACTGCGGGTGTTTATACATGCAAATACTCAGATCTCATCGCTCTCCACTTTGCCTCCTTGCTCTAACAGCCACTGTCCTGATCAAAAAAGCTGAGAAGTGCACCTTGGGCCAAGACCTAGCTGTCGAGGGGCCACATGCTGTGCTGAGACTCATCCCATACCAAGGGTTTTTTTTTTTTTTTTTTGGCAAAAACCCTCACTTAACTATTGTGGTGGTAAACCTCTCAGTCTTGCCATGTACCTGCCAATAAATCTGGGCCCAACAGACTGTGACTATGTGGAATGTCTACTAAACTATTCTCAAGCTAATCAAACTTAAAAAAATACTCTCCTGGACAGATTCTAAGTACATCCTGGGTATGGATAAGCTCTGGTAAGACAGGCAAAATACACTGTAGTCACCTTGGACAAAACGATTTTGGCCAGTGTTCTCCTGCTACTGCTCCCTGCTGCAGTTTAGTAGCCTGCCACCAACGATGCAGAGCCAGGCCTGCCTATACTGTATGCTTTGCAAGTTCAGGCTGCTGCGCTAGCACCTGCACCCCTGCAGCAGCTCAGCTGTAGCATGTGTGCCACCAGACCAACCTCCCCTTCCCTACCTATGCTGAGAAGACAATACAGGTTCGTGGGGTTCTGCAGTAAAAAAAAAAAAATCATCCTTAGATAGGGCCTACACCTCATTACTGTCAGCAGTAATGGGCCTGCATTTGTAACAAAGGTAACTCAAAAACTAGATTAAATAAAAATTACATACAGCCTATAACCAGTTAAAGAAACTAGCTATATCTGTAGACATTCCTGCACACATTAATTACCTCTATAAGGTTCAAATGTCCAGCTTTAAATCTGCTAACATAGTTTACCTGAACAGCTCCTTCAAGGTTCATTCTAGAGACAATGTACGCTGGCCAGTCCACACACAGCTAAAGCCCAAGGATGTGATTTGCAGACTTGCCCCATGCCTACTCTCCTTGATTTTTATTTTATTTTATTTTATTTATTTTTTTGTTTCAGAACCTTTGTTTGTTTATTCACTCATTTTTATGGCCGGCTCAGCCCGCCCCAAGGGCAGGGCTGGCGCAGCATGTGGTGCTGGGGATCGAACCGAGGTCCCTGAAGCTGCCCAAGCTTTCCCAAGCAGGCGCTTTAGACCACTGAGCCATCCCACCGGGCCCCCTCTCCTTGATTTTTGTGTCTTTTTTAGGTTATTTACCCCAATCTTTGCTTTGTTTCTCCCCTGCTAGCTGTGGTTTTTGTTAATCAACTTGGATTCTGCTTACTCAAGTTTTTGCTTCCCCACCTTCTGCTATGTTGTTGGATTTTTTTCCCCCTTAAACTCTAAGGACAGCTGTCCCAAGAAAATAATCAAATACTTAACCAAGGAGCTGGAGAGATAGCTCAGTGGTCTAAGCACACACCTGACAAGTGCAAGGACCCTGGTTCAATCTCTGGCACCACATGCCTTGCCAGCCTGGAAGGCAGCTATGCTCACCACTATACCACCAATGCCTCCTTTCTTGCCAGTCTAGGAAACCATACTCACCATGCCAGCTACTGAAACTGGGCATGGTGGTGCACGCCAGTGCTGGGGATGCTGAGACAGGAGGATCACTATGAATCTGAGCTATGTAGTGAGACCCTGTACCAAATAAATAAGTAAATAAATAAATAAATAAATAAATAATTTAAAAATACAACCAAAATTTGATAACTGTCTAAGACACAATGGATTCACTGTCTTGACAGAATAATGATACAAAACAGGTGTAAATTAAGTGTCTTTCGGCATTGGCCAGATAGAAAGTGCCTGCTTAAGCAGAGCACAATGGCCAGGGTTTGATCCCTACTATGCCGTGTTGGCCCACCCCTGGAACGTGCTAAGATGGCGGCTAAGACTACATGGTGGCATCTGACCATGCTGCGTTTTTAACCTTGGACAAAATGATTTTGGCCAATGTTCTCCTGTGTTAGCCAAAATAATTGGCCAAAAACTGGAGTAAGCAGAATCCAAGTTAATTAACAGGAGAGTCACTATGAGTCTGATCTACATAGTGAGACCCTGAACACCCTGTAGACTCTGTACCAAATACATAAAAAAAAAATCAAAAACTGTCTATTGTATTAGTAATTACATTACTAATTAGTAATTGCATTACTAAAAAGTAATGTAGGAAAAAAACTGTAATAAGACAATCATGGACAGGCTGGATAGAAAGCTCAGTGGAATAAGTACTTGCCAGGCAAGCACAAGGTCCTGAGTTTGATCCCTGGTATCACAAAAAGAAAAAAAAAAAATCTTGGGGACCTTGGCTAAAGTCAATCCTAAAATCACTAGCAACTCTAATGTTACTGCTTCTAGTTGGGCCTTGTCTCAAAAAAATCACATATAATATGCCCAACAAAGATTTGCTAGGGAAACGAAAAGAAGGGGGAAATGTAACAGAAATCCGCCCCCACCCCATACCAGTAGACTTTGGTATCTTAGTTGCCCAGGTAACAGTTCCAGTTGTGTCGCAAGTGCAAGGTCCTGAATTCAAGTCCTGCTATCACACAAAACAAAAAGTGCTACTCACTGTGATGCACAGATGGTCACCATAACACATTGACAAGCCACTCTGTGTCTGTACTTTCTGCTTGTTTATCCAATATCAGCCCTAGACCACTAGAGGTCAAGGTCTGAAACTCTGCATCCTGATCAGTGTGCAGACATAAATAAACCTGCCTTGTGGCTCACGCCTGTAATCCCAGCACTCGGGAGGCTAAGGCAGGAGGATTGGTGCAAGTTCGAGACCAGCCTGGTCTACAAAAGTGAGCTCAAGGCCAGCCTCAACTGCATAGCGAGACCCTGTCTCAAAAAGACAAATAAATAAATAAATAAATAAATAAATAAATAAATAAACAAACCTGCCTCCATATCCTGGGTGTCATTTTGGCATTTCTGCTTGTTGTTGTAAATGGGCATCCTTCTTCACGTCCCCTTAAGTACCTATGTGTGAATTTCTTTTGCACAACATTCAGTGGCATGATTTCTAGGTCCTAACAGGTACTGTTTCACGTGAATTAAATGGCCATTTGCACTCCCATCCACAACTGGAAAGTTTCTGTGGTCACAGCCACCTTCCACCACTCAGCGATATTCTGCTGTCTAAACTTTGCCAAGCTCGGGGCCCGGCGGGATGGCTCAGTGGTCTAACGCACCTGCTTGGGGAAGCTTGGGTGGCTTCAGGGACCGCGGTTTGATCCCCGGCACCACATGCTGTGCCAGCCCTGTCCTCGGGGCGAGCCGGCCATAAAAATGAGTGAATAAACAAACAAAGGTTTTGAAACAAGAAAAAATAAATAAAATTAAAAAAAAATCACCTCTTTGATTCTTAATAAATAAATAAATAAATAAATAAATAAACTTTGCCAAGCTGTTACATACAGTATGATGGTTTGTATTACCATATATGTAGCAATTAATATGCAGACTTCTCTCTTCATTCATATTTATATTTCTTTCTTTTAAATTGGCTGTGTTAAAAAACAATGTTAAAAAAAAATTGGCTGTGTCCCTATGTTCTTTGCCCAAGTTTCTATTGAGGTTCCTATTTATCTTTTTTGTGTGTGTGTGTATTTAGTGCAGGATCTACAGGGTCCCATTACATAGCTTGGACTTGCCTGTGTTTAGCCTCCCAAGAGCCGGGATTACAGGTGCACATCACCATGCCCAGTCTCAATTGCTGTCTCAGCGTGTGTGGGGGCAGGGCCAGCATGGCTTGCTAGGGATGGTCCTTGCATCTGCCTAAGCAGGCATTTTAGTCCACTGAATTATCTGGCCAGCCCCTCCTTAGCTTATATATATATATATATATATATATATATATATATATATATATTTATTTTTGTCATTTTTGAGACAGGGTCTTGCTATGCAGTTCAGGCTGGCCTTGAGCTCACTTTTGTAGCTGAGGCTGGTCTCAAACTCGCACTGATCCTCCTGCCTCAGCCTCCCGAGTGCTGGGATTACAGGCATGCGCCACCACACCCAGCCTCCTTAGCTTTTTTAGAAGTAAATAGTAAATAGCTTTTCTAGATATTAATCCTTTGTTGGTTTCAGATAATGTATCTTTTCTCAACCTATCATTTGTCCACTTCATCTATGATGTCCTTTGAATAGAATTCTATTATGCATATATCACACACACACATATATAAATATAAATAAATATATATATATATATATATATATATATATATATGATAAATCTACATAATGGATACTGTATATTTGGGTTAAATCCAGGACCTTGCACATGCTGGGTAAGTGCTGTATCACTAAGCTAACCTCCTGGGCCTTTGGGATAGGATCTTGCTAAATTGCCTACATACGACTTGAACTCATAATGTTCCTGCCTCAGCCCCTCGAAGAGCCAGAACCATAGGGATGTACCACCATACAGGGCTCATATTTATGATTTAATTTTGCAAATGGCACTAGGAGAGAAATTATCACTTTTCTTAAAAATAAGCCAGTTTTATCAAAGGCATACATAAGTAATCCTTATTTTTAGTATATATTTCCATGTAAATTTATCCTATACATATATATCTTCCTGAGCTCTCTCTTCTAGGCCACTGGTCTAAATTCTTATACCAGGACAACCCAGATTTTCATTAGCATGGCTTTGTGGTATATTTTAATATTGGACGGTTATCCCATCCTTTTCTCCAAAGGCTAATATTCAAGGACCTCTATTCTTTTAGATTTTACAGTAAAACTTAATTTTCTCAAAAATGCCTAATTCCCATTGGGGTTTCATTATATCTTTATACAACTGTCATCTCTTCAACATATGTAGTATTTCCACTTTAAAAAGAAATCATAACCTACACCTTTATTAATGTTTTCAAATACTCCTCGTGGAGGTCCTATGTATTCTAGGTTAAACTGCTGGTTAACTGGGTACGTGGTCCACACCTGTGATCTCAGGATTCTGCGAGGCTGAAGCTTGAAGATCTCGAATTCAAGGTGCGACTGGGTAACTTAGAGAGAGAGCCTCTCTAATTTTTAATTAGAGCTGGAGATGTATATATATATACTTGAGTTCCACAGTCAGTATTGAGGAAAAAAAAACGACTATTAATCTATGTTGAGTTTTCAATATAGATGATCATATCGTCTGCATAAAACAAATGCTTTACCTTCCCCCCCACAATGCTCACATTCTCATTTTTTTTTACTTATTTCAGAACCTTTATTTGTTTATTCACTCATTTTTATTTATTTATTTTTTTTTTATTTTTTATTTTTATTATTATTTTTTTTTGTCTTTTTGAGACAGGGTCTCGCTACGCAGTTGAGGCTGGCCTTGAGCTCACTTTTGTAGCCCAGGCTGGTCTCGAACTCGCACCGATCCTCCTGCCTCAGCCTCCCGAGTGCTGGGATTACAGGCATGAGCCACCACGCCCGGCTCTTCACTCATTTTTATGGCCGGCTCAGCCCGCCCCGAGGGCAGGGCTGGCACAGCATGTGGTGCCAGGGATGCCTGAAGCCGCCCAAGATTTCCAAAGCAGGCGCTTTAGACCACTGAGCCATCCCGCTGGGCCCTCACATTCTCATTCTGCCCATTGAATTCCACATGTAAATATCCAGGGATCCACTCAACTTCTCCCTGGGGAAGTCTAATAGGCATTTTGGAGAGTGTGTGTGACAGGACCTCAAACTCATGATCCTCCTGCCTCAGCCTCCCATATGGGCATTTTGACCCTACATGTCCAAAACAGAGCTTTCCATGTCATTGTCTCGCCCATGTCCTTGTCCAAATATTCTTCCTGAGTCTGCCTTTTGCAGTAAATGCCAACCTCGTTTCTTCTCATATTGAGAATGAGCCAGCCTGAGCCCACGTCGGTGAATCTTGTAGCTCTGCCTTCCAGGTACCAGTACCAGATTTGCCCCCATGGCTTGCTTTAGCATGCCTCCTCCACCTACCGACTGTGACTTCCTCTGTTCACACGTCCCAGGACTCGGCACAGCACCTGCCATCACTGCAGTGCTGAATCAAGGAATGGAGAGCTAAGTGGTCACCACAGGCACTTACGTTCCTTTCAAAGGCAATGGTGGGTCAAATTAACCTAAAACTGTGTCTCTAGCAGACATACACATTAAACACTGTTGTTCCTATATATCGTGTTCCCTTCAACACAAATATATATAGGAAGAACTCCCATGAGAAACCTTGCTAGTAAGGGGCTGCCATCAGTGAGTTACACAATTAGTACTCAGTCACACTGAAAAAGACAGAAAAAGCAGCAGGTCCCAAGAAGGCAGCAGAGACTGCAGTGAAGGCAAAGGGCACAGAAGGGGACTTAATGAAAATCAGGCAATTAGTTATCCAAGCCGGGTGTGGTGGCACATACCTGTAATCCCACCAGTTGGGAGGCTGAGGCAAGACAAACACTGAGTTCAAGACCAGCCTGCACTACAGTGAGACCCTGGCTTGGGGGGGAGGATATGAGAGATAATGTGCAAGATATGGGTAGTCCTGGAGATTTCATTCCTGCAAGGAGGGGCTTCATTTAACTCATGCTTTGGAGTAGACTATCACAGAAGTGGTGCCTAGTTTATCCTGTCTTGAATCTAACCAGCAGCATGGTGTGGTCCAGAGCTAAGGCAGAGTGCTCTCGCCTTGGTGGGATGTGAAAAGAGATTATAGCACATAATCCAACCTGGGATGGCAGGAATCTGTCTACCTCCCTTTTTTTTTTTCTTTCCTACTTGAGATAGTGATGTAGCTCAGGCTGGCCTTGAACTCATGGCAATCCTCCTGTCTCACAGCCTCCCAAAGGCTGGGGATAGAAGCAACTGCCACCATGCCCAGCAAGACTTTTTTTTTTTTTGGGGGGGGGGGCGGGGACACCAGGGTTCGAACTCACGACCTTGCACTTGCCCAGCAGGCACTTGTGCCTTGGCGCTATATCCCCAGCCAAGATGTGTTTCTAAGTATGATATTGTTGAGATGCTGGAAATACTTAAAGATGACTTGTGAACTGAATAGGATGATACTTGGAAGTTAATTTTAAATGCTTGAAGGAAGTTGAAATTAGGTATTTTCATTTTACAATATTTGTAGAGAAAAATCACAAAAATGCATATTTAAATATTTTGATTAAATTTATGAGCCTTAATTTAGTTTTTACTCTTAGTGTCTGAATAAAGATTCCATCAAAGTTTTTCATATTAACTACTAGAAATATCTTTTTTTTTAAAGAATTTTTTAATTCTTACTTTATTTTTTTGTTTTAGAACTTTATTTATTTTTATGGCCGGCTCAGCCTGTCCTGAGGGCAGGGCTGGCGCAGCATGTGGTGCCGGGGATCGAACCGTGGACCCTGAAGCCACCCAAGCTTTCCTAAGCAGGCGCTTTAGACCACTGAGCCATCCTGCCGGGCCCCTACTAGAAATATCTTGCACATAAAATGCTAAATATGTGGCTGAATTTGAAATATCTAAGGCAACCAGGCTATGTAAGTGACCTGTACTGCTTAACCTGTAAAGTTTTGAGCTAATTGGCTATGGATCAAAGATTAAGCAAAATTGTTCTTATATGTGTGTAAGATCAACTAACTAGTTTGTTGTTATAGAAATAAGATTTATACCTGGACATAGTGGCATAATGCCTGTAGTCCCAGCACTAAGAAAGCTGGGACAAGGAGGGTCACTATGAATTTGAAACCAGACTGGGCAACCAGCAATATCCTGTCTCAGAACAATAAATGAATAAAATAATTTAAAAAACAAGATTTATACAGTGATGTTAAAGACACAAACCAGATTTTTTCTTGTATAACTTTAATAAAACTAATATATCATTTAAAACATCAGTAACGATAGGTGCCCCCTTTACCCCTTCAGTGGACAGACGCCCTGGCGAAATGCCAACCCCCAGGGACAGCAGTGGCTCATCAGTCTGAGCCTGGAAGCCCCTCTCCAGCACCTCTGGAAGCCGACACACAATGGAGGGCACATACATGGAGACAGGGCTTGCTGCCCACTTGCAAGAGGAGGGAGAGCACAGAGTGAGAGGCAAGAAGGGAGCTCTTGGCCAGCCAATGGCCGGCCCAGGGAAGGAAGAGTGCCCTGGACCCTGGTGCCATCAGCTGGCAGATGAAGGACCAGGCTCGGCCCTACAGTTCCACATGCGGCGGTAGAAGAGGCTGTGGCAGGCAGCTACCCTTCCTGCTGATCTTTGAATGAAGCCCAAACTGGACTCTGCTGAGCTTTTGCCCTTGAGTGTGATTTTTAAGAACATTCTAGTTTTGATATAGGGTTTTGACAAAGGCTCAGTCATATAACTGTCCCTCCACCGAGGCCACAAAACAGCAGCAGCACCCCCAGAATGGTCTCAGGCTCACCCTATGATCGCCCTCAGGCCCGGGGAACCAGGACCTGTCCTCCACACCTGGCTCTGCCTCCTCCAGAATCCATCACAGAAGGACCACTCTGCACAAGGCCTCCTGCACCTGGCCTCCCTGTGCAGTGCTCTGGAGTGGCACACTGCATCAGCAGCCTGAGGAATGACACTGAGATGGCTGCTTGTCCACCCCAGCCCTCACCCCAGGACTCCTGGACAGCACCTGCTGGCCCTCTGTGGGCTTTCATTTGGAGGCTTTACCACAGTATTTCCAACACATTAAAATGTAACCATTTTTCATATTTTCTTCCTGTAATTTTTTGAATCTTCAGAATTTCTGATATTTTTTGCTTTTATAGTCTGTGATTCTTCACTAATTATCGTGAGAAGATGTAACAAAGCAAAAATTGACTTTAACACTAAGGAAGTTCACAGTAGTGTATGTTTTAAGACATTTAATTCTATTTATTAAGATTTATTTTCAATTTTGTTAGAGCCATCGCATTTCATCTTTGAGGTCTCAAACATTTCTATCCGGACTTTGGGAAGTGCCCCAAGTGCTTGATAGAGCTGTGTAAGAACCCTATGACTGTTATCATTGCAGTTCTACTCTGCACTGGTTGGGGATGGGTGCAAGACTCCTTTCTCAGCATCAGAACAGTGCCCTTCATTAAAAAAAAAAAAGCAGCTGTGTAGCATAGTAATTTGATTTTATCACACATTATATCTAGTCCAAAAATGTATATGCAGTTGTTAATTACAGCAGTATTTAAATAAACTCAGTCTACTAGAAAGAATTGCTTCAACTGTGGTATATCATGGTGGAGTACCATGCAGCCATGAAAAAAGGGTGAGGTAGATTTGTATAGTATATACCAATAGGTATATACTATAGATTTTCACAGTAAAGTGAAAATGTAAGTTTCAGAAAGGGAACAGAAGTCTCATTATATTTCTATTACCATGAAAACTATTATAATTTTAAAAGATTAATAAATGCAACAACAAAAAAAGGGAAGATACAGACCAAATTTTAACAATGGTTATCTCCAAAGAAAGCAGGCTTTTATCAGTTGTGTGTATACCAGTATTATTAGCTGGGGGTGGTGGCATATGCCTGTAATCACAACACTCTGAAAGGCAGGAGGATTGCATGTTTTAGGTCAGCCTGGGTAACTTGGTAGGACCTGGTCTCATAAATAAATAAATAAATAAATAAATAAATAAATAATTAAATGAATGAATAAATGAATAAATGAATGAATGAATAAACATAAATAAATAAATAATTTTTTAAAAAGGGGGCTGGCAATGCAACAGTACAAAGGCTCTGGGTTCAACCCTCAGTACAACAGAGGAGCAGGGAAGCAGGGTTATTACTTTGGTCATCAGGAAAGTGCAACAAATATTAAAACATCAAAATAGAAACAGGACTATAAGACACTGGCCTGAATCTCTAAGCACGCTGTAAATGAGCTAGGTCATCCTTGGGTCAGCAGGCTCTTGTCCCTTTTTCTCAATGTCAGAATAACCTAAGCAATTCCCTTTCTATCTGCAACCACTCTCCAGCCCGACCATAATTATTCATAAAACCTGAGATTATTTGATACACTTCAGAGATTTCTAAAGAAGGCTTCCACAATGGAACATTAAGGAGAACCATGGACGAAAAGCAGGAGGGGAAGCTGAGGTCGAAGCCAACATTCCAATTTCTTCAGAACATCAGGAACTCCCAGGTCTGTCCTCTGCTGAGTCTGGTCAGATACCTTTGGAGAGGATGTGAAATCAACAGGTCCACGCAGAGGTAACACATTCACGCTGTTAGATACCGCGCGCACACACTAACGAGGTATTCTGATGCCACACCAGAGATCTGGAAGACCAAGAGACACTTGTAAGGCCTTGAGTCAAAAAGAGCCTCACAGGGCAGATAACTGAAGCTAGTTTGGTGGCCAATGAGCCTATCTATTGACCCGAAGTCTTCTGCTGGTGGCCTGTGTGTCCTTACTCACTGGGGTTCACAGCACTCAGCTTTAAGGTTCCATACCTGAGGTGCTACTTAGATGCAAGAGAAGCCGCTCCAAAGGACATGAAGATCCAAGGTGCCTCTCTGCTGTCCCCCATCACCACTCCAAATCTGAGGGTCTATGCTTTGGTGCAGTGTTCAGAATAAGGAGCAGAGAGGAGTGGTGTAGAGGGCACATGGCCATCATGGAGATCGGGCTGGAGCACCAAACAGCCACTAAGGCATCCAGATCTGCCCACAGGTGGAGTTGCCAGGTCCACTTTTGCTAGATAGCTTTCCTGGGAGGTGACCGAGGAAGCTGGTGAAGCCTCATTTATAAAGCTGGTTTTGTTTCAACAAATACAAGTGTTGCTTCTGCTGCAGTCACTTCTTCTAGTTCCTGGGACTGTCAGAATGCATGAGTGCTACCCCGCTGTGGGTCGGTAGACTCCACGACCTCCAGGACAGTTCTCAGAAGTGTTGGGAGACAGCATCAGGAGATGAGATGAAATGTTGCAACAAGAGCAAAGGGATAGCAAAGGGATCTTTCCTGAGCTTACTGAGGTAGCACTGATTGACAATTGCTGGGCCACCATACCTGACTGGAAGAGAGGCAACTGATGGACACGTGGCCAAGGTGAGGCCTGGCTTCCTGGGCCACAGAGTGCCTGAGCTCTCTGCTGTTTTCCCCACTCACTCTCCACCTTTGCACACTTTGCCTCTGCAGACAAGAGCTCCTTCACCCCGGCCCTTCTCACCTGCTTTCTTCTGGTTCAAACTTGGCACTTCTGGGCCACTCAGTCCTCTGTGGCCACAGGTCTCACTTAATGGCCCGTTCCATACTGAAAACTCTCCATACATTTCTTTTAAAACCTTTTATTCATAATATATACTTTTAAAATAATATGTGACTGCCCATCATGCTATATATCATCCCCTTACCCCCACTGGAGTCTGGTCAACTAGTGAATGTGGTTTGTTGGAAAAACAGGTCCACTGACCAGTCAAGGGACGCAGGGAGCAATAGTAACCAACAACCATTTGCATACCCTTCACATTTCCCATGCTTCCTGGGTCAGGAGGAGGTCAACAAGAAGCCAAAGGCATGTGAACCTTGTACATTCGGAAGTGAGGTTTGGTACACAGTAGTGGGCTGCCCTTCAGTTGGTCTAGTTCATGCTCGCCAAACCTGCCACCGTTTTGTGTCTGCTCACGGAACGTGATCTCTCTACACACGTTAAGACGTTTGATTTGGTTCTTGTTCTGCTTATGGAAAAGTGGGAGGAACCGCAACAGACCTGGAGAGAGATGGGAGGAGGGGAAAGATGGCATTAATCAATCTGAGCCAGAGTGAGGGGCAGGCCTCTGCCTGTGCGGGGCTTCCGTCTCTTGAAGAGGGCCAGGGTTAGAATGCCAGCTTGCCTTTCTCATGCCACTCTGGGAACACCTAGTGAGGACTGCCATAAGACCTCTGGTGGACTGACCTCACCCTGCTCTCTGACCACTACCAAGGTGGCTGGTCGTCCAGCCTTCTGGAGAGAACAGGAACCTTCAGGACAGCATTAATGACCCTGTCCCTTGGATCTGGGATGCTGGTGGACAACCTCAAAGTCTTGTGATGCTTCCACATAAGCCAAGTCACAGGTCCAGCAATCTAATTCTTGGGTCTCCTTCAAACCTGACCTAATGTACTGAGGACATCTGGGGCCAAAGAACCAGAAGACTTGGTATTTCTTCAGCAAAAAGGCCAAGCCCATTAACAGAGCAACAAGTAAGCTCAAATATATTTAACTCTCTGCTGGAAACAGCTGTCTCTGGCTACTGATGGCTGAAAACCTCACCTTCCTTCCACGTTCAACACAGGAAGATAGGTAGTGAGATGCCCAGTGCCGACCTCTACAAGCATCTCCTGGGACACTACCACAATGCTCAAAATACTTGGCACCTGGGAAGCTGTCACACATACTCATTTCATAGAAATTTTGTTTGGGTAAAGGAAGAATTCCACTGCTTAGTATTTGAAAAGGTTAGGGGGCTGGGGAGATAGCTCCATGGCACCAGTGCCTGCTTGGCAAGTGCAAGGTCATGAGTTTGAACCCCAGTCCTGATAAAAAAAAAAAAATCTAGGGGCTGGGGATTTGGCTCAGCGGTAGAATGCTTGCCTAGCGAGCTGGAAGCCCTGGGTTCAGTCCTCGGCACCAAAAAAAGAATAAAAACTCCTGAAAAGGTTGCATGTGTTAAGAAATGACCATGTTTGCCTTTAAGAACTTCACCTGATTCCCAAGGGTCCAATTCTAGTGATGGATGTGAGAAACAAACAAAAAACAGCACACCACTGAAAACACCATCTGCCAGACAGCATGTGCCCTCATGTTGCAGGGAGTGGTGGTAGCAAGCAGTCTTCACAAAGGTCAAGTGTCAGGCTATAAAGTTGAAGTCATGCAACAAAACATATTAACCCCAAGAAGCAGATGTTTTAAGTGGTACAATGCATAAAAAAAACACCATTCCACCAAGACACTTCCACTCCCACCTGTGCTAGTCTTCACACCAAGGCAATGACTTATAGGGACCGCATACATCTTTGCAGTTCATGATTTATCCCCCCCAGGTTCCCCAAGAGACAGGAAATACAAGTTAAGGTCCTCATAGCAATAATGGTTCATCTCCCACTTGGGAAGGCTAGGCATTGTCAACATTTTTATTTAGGAAAACAAGATTAACATGGTATTCTTTTTCCCTCTAAGGGCAGCAGCACATGAATCACGTATCAGTCATCCAGATATACACAGAAGTGGCCAACTGTATCTGAAGCAGTCACATGTAAGAAGCATAACCCCAGCAGTGTTGCTTTTTTGTGAACAGAAGGTTCCAGGGTTCCTGAAGATTATCCAAGCTTTCCACTGAATGTCAATGTTTCTGTCCCCAAATTTAAGTCATCATTTACACCAAGAAAAGCCAGCAAGTGAAAAACTGTTAATTTATTGATTCAAAGTTTGTTGTTTTTTTTAAACAATCCCCAATACATGCAGTTCAGGGTTAAGTATCACATTTGTAGCACATTGTTTGAGTCTTGACACAAAAGTATGTATCATCTGTGTAATCCCATCACATCTTTTTTCCCCCAGCCTCTACAATACCTGTTTGGGGTGTTTTATTAACACTCATATAGCTCAAAAGCATGTTATTACTGGTTTCCTTGCCACCTCCCCTCCCAGCTACCCCATCTTGGTGTTAGTTTTTAAAGGCAGGACATTCACTTTCAATTTATTAAACTCACTGACACACTAGGGCTCACTGTGTGCTCACCAAGACCCTATTTCTGCCCTCAGAGGGTTTTACCTACACTTTGGCTGTTGCTGTCATCAGCTATCATCCACTCCCTTATCTGCAGGGGGGGATTCTGTTCCCTGTGGATGCTCAGGCAGTAACACAGGTTTCTGAATAAACCTTTAAATCTGAACTGGCATTAAAAGAAACTGTTAACTAGGCTCTTTTAGATTTATTTCAACGCATATATAAAAATTCTTCCAAGTCTGTCTCCCAAAGCAGCTCTGTTTCCATTCACATCTACGCAGCACCTGGGAGAACCTAAGCCATTTCCCTGAGTAGGCACAGACTGTGAGACACTCAGCACCAGCTCTCTCTCTGGGACTCAGCACCTGACTTGACAGCAACACTTTTCCAAGGGTCATGGGACCCAAGCCAGGGGTCAATGTCTTCCCCAAAGCTCGTTCTGGAACGGGAACTTAAGTGTCTGCTCCTTTCATCCTCTCAAGAAGTATGCTCCCTCCTTAAGATCTACCTTAGGTCATTTCCTTATTGGCTCCTCTTTTACCTGCCCCTCCCCTAGCTGCTCTCTTCAAGTACCCAAGATTCCGAGTTCTTCTGTCTCCTGTGGTCAGTCAGATGAGAATACCTTCCTCTCTGCAAGGGACAACACAAGCTGTAAGCCTGGAGCAGTGACGAATCCAAATTGTGCAGGCACTTCACTAACTGGTAAAAAGCCCAGGAACACCTGCTCCATACCATGTACTTAAAGGATTCTTCCACCAGCTGCCCACAGGAATGCGATAGTAACAAGATTAGCTGATAGGAACCTGAAGAAAGTATGGCCACCAGGACCCAGAGGGAGGAAATGTCACTTAGCGCTTCATTAGCACCATCTCCCATGGGGTTTCTCAGCTGAGGTGGCCTTTCAGTCACACACACTCATGGCCACCAGTGATGACAATGCATCTGGACTCATTACAGGAAGCGTCTGCTCTCATCCTCCCAGGTCTATGCTCCTGAACACAGGCAGTACCTGAGATGACAGTATAACACTACCCTGTTCCCCATGTTTTTTGCTTTTCTTTAGGAAATAATTAAGTCCTTGTCATAGGCACTTTTAACCTGTTATAAGGTATGAAGCAAATAAATGCAAATTACTGAGATGAGTTTAAGAATGAATTTGCTAACTGAAAAGGATATCGAGTAGCTAAATTTATCTTACTTAGTCTAAATATAAGGCTAGACTTCCACTCCTACACACATGCACATAGACACACACTACACACACCTTTTAGGAACTTTCCAAGATCATCTCCTAACCCAGGTAAACACTTGGGAGAAATTTCAGGGGAAAAGGTCCATTTGGACACAAGGTATCTAGGGATAAGTGAAAGAAAAGGTCTGAACTAGACTCACTTCAGTTCGGGAAAGAACGGTCTAGGCGTCAAGTCCAGTCACAGAGGAAAAGTGAGCACTTTAAACCCAAGTCTAAGGCATGAAGAGAGGTAAAGTATAGGTGCTTTGAAAGTAAACCGTGTGCTTACAAGGGAAGTATTACTGGGTCACAGCTGCAGCTACAGACCCAAGGGGACGCAAGTCAGTTGGGAAGGCCAAAGAGGGGTGAACACTTACTGCTTTTATTGCCACTGGGGTACACAAGGGAAAGAAGTGGGGTTACTGCTTAACTAAGACATTCCAGTAGGCCAGATAGGAAAGAGAAAGAAAGAGAAAGAGAAAGAGAGAAAGGAAGGAAGGAGCAAAACAAAAGGCAGAGGGTAAGAGGGCTTGGGGGACCAGAGAGATAGCTCAGTGGTCTAAGCACCTGCTTAGACAAGCTCAAGGACTGGGGTTCAATTGCTGGTACCATATGCTGTGCTGGCCCTGCCCCTGGAGGTGCTTGAGTCAGCCACCAGAGTCCAGGCTTGGTGATGCATGCCTGTAATTTCAGCACTGGGGAGGCTGAAAACAGGAGGATCACTATGAGTCTGAGCTGCATAGTAAGATCCTGTATGAAATACATAAATTAAAAGAGCAGGCTTGGGGGTTGGGGTACAAGAAAGACACAGTAGCACATCTCCCTGATAATTAATACTTCAGGCTTCCTTAAGGGCATTTTGAAGGCATGTGATAATCCAAAACACTGAGTTTTGCTGCCTGACATATTGATACAGGTTCAGCTGGCAATTCACATGTTTTTGATTTTCAGGTAGAACAAATGTATATATCAAGATATAGAATGTGCAATGCAGGTAGGCAGTATTAGTATGAGAACCTTAACTAAATGTATTTCCTGGCTTTAGGATCTTAATCCATAAATTCAACTCTACAGAATTTCATTTGCATTTTAAGTTTCCACCAACCAAACAATAAAAATAGACTATTTAAACATAGGACCTACTACCAATATGATTTTATTAGAATATGGAATGTAAACAGATGCTTCAAACAAACACTCTAACTTTTTTTTTAAATGGCATTATTAAATAGTGAATAAAGAAATCATAAGTGTGATACGGTGGTAGACTCCTCTAGCTTAGCCTAGGCATGTTAGGTCCCCCGAGCTGAAGCAACAGCTCTGTAGCTGGGGGAAGGGGACTAATAGCAAATCGTGTTGTTGACAAGTCCCCAAAACAAAATTAGCCCTATTCTCTCTCCTTTAAAAATAAAATCTAGCTTTCTTTGCTAATGTCAAGGTTAGCACAGCAGATCCAAGGCTGTCATACTTGCCCTAGGAGGTCTACTTTTATCACAGTCCCTGCATTTTTCTCTCATCTCATATTTCTCTCCTAACTGTTGGAGTTATGAGATGGCCTTGCCCATACTCAGTACTTGCATTTGAAAAAAAGACTTATCTTCCCCTTTTTAGATGTCACATAGCAAAGCTCAAAATGCTTATACCCTGATTATATCAGAAATTATCATGGGTGTCAAAAGGGAATACAGGCAGTGACACTTTCCCTTCAAGTAAATCTTTCCTGAATGAATCCTAATAGGATGTTTTCTTCCTCTTCCACTTGCCTGAAAATGGACTTGCCAGCTTTAGTTATGGTTATGAACAAAAAGATTGCTGTTTCAGAGAGGTGCATTAAAATAGGTGCACACACAGGAATGTGCTGGGAAATGCTGAGGTTTTCCTTAGAAGACTGCCACTTCCTCCAAAAAGAGGCTAAATGAAAAAAACCAACAAGATTCTGTAGTTAGGCAAATCAACAGAGGTTATAGTGAGCTCCAGTTATGCACATAGCAAGGACTTTCTGATGAGACCAATGGGCCTGTTCATGGCATCTCATGGTTTCAAGTGATGACTCCTGACAGCAAAGAGGACTCTGTGAAAGTGACTGCAGTTTGCTTCCAAAGGAAAACATTTAGAGGGAAGCTGCAGGGATGAGGTACATTTCCTGGAGAGCTCATGTAATAAAAAAATACATAGAACATGAATTTGTAAAAGAGCTTAAAAAAAAATACTGTCACTGTTTTAATATCTTTTTCATAAATGAGGCTGGTGTGTCAGTACAGATTGCTGACATTTTGCTAAAACTTGAGCCTGAATTCTCATCAAAGGAAACCAGACCACAATGGAATAGATAGGAAGTCAGATATTCAGAGCTTGTTGACCGAACGCGTTAATTCAACAGTGGTGTCCTGTTAAATGAAGAAAAATGTACAACAACTCCGAGTTTCTCATCTCCCATGCATTCCAAAGGGAGAGTCCCCTCAGATCCTGAACTATATGCATCATCACACTGCACAACTGCAGCTCCCTGGAGACTAGTACTGGGGAGTTTCTTTTGACAGACTTTTAGGTCTTTACTCTTCTTGCCTTAGAAGGAATGATTAGAATTTCTTTTTATCACACGGTAGTTTCCTTCAAGATTTGTGTTTGGTGGTTGGTTTTATTGGCAAGCATCAATGCCGCATTACCCGTCGCCTTCCAGTCTTCATCGCGCTGCTGTGAGACCACTGGAAAGTACAGCATTCTCTGCACAAGGCTGGGACTGTTCCTTCACTACAGGATCTGCAAGAAGCAGGGCGAGAGTTGCTACATCAGAACTGTGAGTACAAATCACCAAGACCAACCCACTCTGCCAGGCTCGGCAAGCCAGTGTCAAGTGGGGAATAGGAAACACAGAGTGCAAGTCATATAAAAACTAGACACTGAAAAAAGATCAAAGAAACTGTTCTTGTAGTCAACTCTCCTTTCACAGAGCAGACTCAACTGCCAAGAGGCACAGAAACCTTAACTGCCTAAAATTTCTACGAATTTTCTGTGTTATTTTCTTGAGTACTAGCCCTATATCCAATCCCTAATTTCTTTCAAGCGGGTACAACAATAAACATTTCAGAGGAAAAGGTTGAATAAGACCAGTCAGGACAAGCTTACTAATTTTAAGCAACAAAAAATTTTTAATTGAATTGTGGTAGGTATTCAGAAAAGTAGTCAGACTATAAAGCACATACAATAAACATCAGTATTTTTAACTTGATTTACTCTAAAGAGTAAGAAAAGCTTTCTGTATAATAAAGTAGAAAAAGGATGTCTGAGTTTCATTTGTCCAGGGCCCAAAAAGAAAAGACCTTTCACACTCGCTGTCTCCTCATGTTGTGGCCCTAGATCCAAGCAAAGTTATCTTCAGGCAAGACTTAGATTCAAGGGGAGGGAACAAGATGACAAAAGCACATTGCTCAAACAGAAGGGAATGTACCTCCCTGTTCTCTGGCTTCCTCCCTGATTGGATTAAATCTTCTCATGTAGCAAAAAAGTATATCTGAAACATCTTTTCTTTGGTGGGAAAAACTGTATGTACACAGAACCACAACAAAGCACCCTGACTAAATAGACATGTATATTTCTAAAATGTACCAAGTGGTTCAAATGAGTCCCAGTGAGGTTTTTCCTGCTCTCAAATGACTCTTATTTATTTACTGCCTTTAGAAATATGATATAGTTATCTTATTCTTTTTAGCCCATTAGCTTTGTTGAGAAATAATCTTTGACTGTTTCCACAAATATATATATTTGAAAACACAGTTTACATTCTCATGATCTATGGGCTGATGACAGTAGTTAAATGGACTGAATCCAAAGGAGCTACATTTGGTGAATAACCAATACCTTTGGGGATCAAGAAACTGCTTTGTCCTGGGTACAGTAGCACACACCTGCCACCCCAGCTGTTTGGGAAGCTAAAGTAGGAGGGCTATGAGTCTGAGGCCTGTATGGACAACTCACAGAGCTTTTCTCAAAATTAAAAGATAAATAAAAAGGGCTAAGGAGGTAGCTAAATGGTAGAATGCTTCTGAGTTTGATTCTCAATAAAGGGAAAAAGGAAAAAAAAAATCTTATCTCAATGTTTTAGAATAAACACAGGCAAATCCAAGAATGATCCTCTCCAAATATCTAAAATTCTCTTGACTAGCTTGAAAAATAAAAGGTAAGTGATTTCTTTTCCTATAATAAATATACTCCTTGAAAATAGCCCTGAGACTTACAAAAGTATGGGTGTTCCATGGCCTCTTTGGCAGTCAGTCTCTGTTGATGGTCATAGCGCAGAAGTTTGTCCAAAAGATCTAGGGCCTCAGGGCTGACAAGGTGTCTGTTCTCACTATGGATGAAGTTTTCCCAGCGTTTTCTTGAATGCCTGAGAAGAAAGTGAAGCATCAAAATATTCTGAGACTAAACCTAATTAGGGCCAAAGTTAACACAATTTTAGAAAAGAAAAAACAAAACTACTGATTATAAGCTCAGAAGTATCATTTTCACTGGTGTTCACCCTACCCCTCATTGCTATAGGATTCTGAGGGAAAAAAGTATACTCTTGACTAGATAAGCAGAATTAGTTAAGACATCTGTATCTGACTAGAATTTGGGCTACTTTTCTAGATCATTTTTTAATGCCTCAGTCTTTCTGTTAATTTTAGATGAGGCATGGTGGTGACTAATTTTTGTTAGTCAGCAGATACATTAAGAAGGTTGGCCTCAGAAACGCGGTGGTTTCATAGAATACATCTGTTTTTTTTTTTTTTTTTCGGTACTGGGGAATGAACTTAGGGCCCTGTGCTTGCCAGTCAAGTGTTTATTCTACTGAGCTCATAGAACACATCTGAAAATTGTCAGTCACTCATTCCTTTTAACCTACTGAACTGTTCCTGAAAATCCAATTTAATACTTGTTACCTTACAGAAGACCCATTAGAAAAAAGAAATCATTAATTTCATATTGAAAGAACTATAACTTTCCAAGATTTGCTATTAAAATAAGTACATGCTAGGGCCCAGCAGGATGGCTCAGTGGTCTAAAGTGCCTGCTTAGGAAAGCTTAGTCGGCTTCAGGGACCATGGTTCAATCCCCAGTACCACATGCTGCGCCAGGCCTGCCCTCAGGGCAGGCTAAACCGGCCATAAAAATAAACAAACAAAAGTTATGAAACAAGAAAAAAATAAAACAAAATAAAAAATTCTTAAAAAAAAAATAAGTACATGCTATATCAAATTTTTCTTTTAACACTCCATTTTTAAAAAATGTATATGAAAAAAATAAGAAATTATTTTAATTAAAAAAAAATGTATATGGTATAGGGTCTCACTAGGCAGCTCAGACCCATAGTGATTTTCCTGTTTTCAGCCTCCCCAGTGCTGGGACTACAGGTGTGTGCCACCAGTCCTGGTCTCAGTGGCCAGCTCAGCATGCCTGGACAGTTGGGGCTGGCATGGCATGTGGTACCAGGGATTGAACCCAGGTCCCTGTGCTTGCCTAAGCAGGCTTTTAGTCCACTGAGCTATTTCGCTGGCCCTTCAATTTTCTTTTCTTTTTTTAAAAAATTCTATTTATTTATTTATTTTTCTTGTTTCAGAACCTTTGTTTGTTTATTCATTCATTTTTATGGCCGGCTCAGCCCACCCTGAGGGCAGGGCTGGCACAGCATGTGGTGCTGGGGATCGAACCGCGATCCCTGCAGCTGCCCATGCTTTCCCAAGCAGGTGCTTTACACCACCAGGCCCCTCAATTTTCTTTTCCATTGTCTACTGATAAAATAGGTTACTTCAGGCAGAAATAAAATGACTAGAGGATACATGTAAATAATATCTAAATATCTCACAGTGAGTTAAAGGATGTCACACAGAAAAAAAGGATACTTCAGTTTGGTATGACCAGAAAGAGGTAGGAATGTGATTTTGACTAACCTTCCCACTTGGGGTAAAGCAAAGCCCTTATTCTCTCTTACTTACTGTCCCAAGATATCGTTGAAGTGTGGATCTAGGTCTATGTGATATTTCTTCAGATAGCCATACAGCTCATCTGTACCCAGAACCTTGGCAATGCGAACAAGCTGAAACACAGAACAAACTGACCAAATTACTGAGCACAGAAGTCATTGTGAGCCTGAGGCTGCTGGACTAGGGAATCAGAGGACCACACCATTCAGTCTCCAGGGATGAGAGAGACAGAACCAAGTCTAGGATGCAGAAAGGTATTCCACAACACTGAGGTTCACATGAATGCAACATTTCAAACTGTCTTTAATGGGATAACCTAAGTAACACAATAATCTGGAAGCTAACAATTGGAGTCACAATCTAATGATCAGAAAAAAAAAAAAAAGCAATCTAATGATCAGAACCTAGTTTTATTAGACAAGGAAGAACTTAATTTAAGGTGAACATACCTAGCATTATTTACTTCTATAACTTTAGGGAACTCATGACCACAGACAAAATTCTGCAAAAATGTTTTCCTTAAAGAAAAGCTATGTATGGACAATGAGTGACATTTAGTGGTTAAAGAAGAGAGTATGGGGGACAGGGAGATAGCTCCGTGGCACAAGTGCCTGCCTGGCAAGTGCAAGGTCGTGAGTTTGAACCCTGGTCCCACCAAAAAAAAAAGAGAGTATGACTTTGTAAACAAGCTATTTTCTTGGCAATTATCCCCAAATAAGTAAGAGCTAGATCATATGTGCTCACCTGGTCATAGTTGTCTTGCCCATGGAAAAAGGGTTCCTTGCGAAAGATCATGCTTGCTAACATACAGCCCAAACTCCACATGTCCAAGCTGTAATCATACATCTGGAGAGACAAGGGACTCAGTCAAGGGTGTCAGAAACCCAGTTTTCTTTTTCTGTGGTGCTTGGGATCAAATATAGCTTAGGGTACATGCTAGCCAAGGGCTCCATGTGAGTTATATCCCAAGCCCAGAAGCCCATTTTTTTTCTTTGTTTCTCACCTTCATTTGACCTCTGCAGACATTTTAGAATTAAGTCACCCCTCGCACCAAAAGAAAGTAGCTGAGAAAAATGTACAATTAGTATTCTGAGGCAGGACAATAATTGGGTTTTGGGGGGCCAAGAAGACAGCTCCATGGCACAAATGCCTGCCTGGCAAGTGTAAGGTGATGAGTTCAAACCCTGGTCCCACCAAAAAAAAAAAAAAAAAAAAAAAAAAATTGGGTTTTGAATGTACCCAAACTAACTAAATAAGCAGCACACCAAGGTGTATAAAAACAACCCTGAACTCCTTTTCTACCAAGTTCACCTGATAGTCCACAAGGAGCTCTGGTCCCTTGAAGTACCTCGAGGCTACACGAACGTTGTACTCCTGAGCAGGATGATAGAACTCTGCCAAGCCCCAATCTATCAGGCGCAGCTATAAATATCAAGGAAAAAAAAAAAAAAGCATGTGAAAGGGATTATTTCCGATTCCTCTGCCTAGGAAAAGCCACATCACAATTCTGGCAGTGATTACATATAGCCAAACAAAAAATGGGAGCAGGTGTACTAACTAAAAAATCATACTTCAGCAACTGCATCAGAGGCCATTTCTGGAGCACAGCACTTAGAACTTGTTTTTTAATTTGAATTATCCTGGCTTATCACTGTCTCTACACAAATAAAGTGCCATCTTTTTTGTTCTGCCCACGTACCATTTTCACATACATATTCCCCCATTACAGTTTTCATTACAAGCTCCAGGTATAACTAAAAAGGGTGAGGGACACATATCCCTCTCTAGGACCGAAATACTGCTCTAGTCCATCATTAACCTAATATTGGTGTATCCATTTATTCACCAATTAGGGACAACCAGCGATGGATAGCAAAATTAGGAGGGACTCAATTGAACTTTTAAGATCAGGCAGAGTGGTGTGAGGATCATTAAGTGGAGCAGAAACCACCAGCTCTTAGTTTCTTTCTGAGGCCCTTGGGACAATTAAGATCAATATAAAACAAGTAACTGTAAGTGGGGCTGTCTGTCCATTTTCCTTGCAAAAACCACCACTGGAGACTGAGGAACAGTAACAAATCTGCTAAAGGAAAAGGCATGGTGTTCACAAACCACTTTGGTAATAGCTGCTAGGCCAGCTCCAAGCCTTCTGACAAAGGCTTGTTGCTGCCTGGAGATAACGGTACCTTTTTTTGTTGGTGATCTATCATGACATTGTGAGGTTTCACGTCCCTGTGCATGATTCCTTTGCTGTGGCAGTAATCTAGAGCCTAGGAGATAAAAGAGCATAGCGAAAAGTAAGAAAACCTTTTACTACCCCCAACACAAGCAATTCTTACTTTTTTATGCATTTGGTATAGGGTCTCACTACGCAGCTCAGACTTATAGTGATCTTCCTGTCTCAGCCTCCTCAGCACTGGAATTATAGGCATGTACCACCCCACCTGATTTCAGTGGCCTGCATGGTGCTGGCATAGCATGCAGTACCAGGGATTGAGCCTGGGTCCTTACACTTGCCAGGGAGGCACTTAGACTGCCGAGTTATCCCTGAAGCCCAACAATTCTTATTATTTGTGAAACCCTGACTTGAATACAGTCTCTCAAGGGGGAGGTCAGTGTCAGTAGGTGGGGGAAATGTTTTGGAAAATACCCCCTGCTCTCCATACACACCATGGCAGGCAGCTGGTGGAATGGGGCAGCAAAGAGCTACCAGATGTGAGGCCCTCACTGGAGCCCCTCTAGTGATTCAAAAGACAGGCCAGGGGGCCCGGCGGGATGGCTCAGTGGTCTAAAGCCCCTGCTTGGGGAAGCTTGGGCGGCTTCAGGGACTGCGGTTCGATCCCCGGCACCACATGCTGCGCCAGCCCTGACCTTGGGGTGGGCTGAGCCGGCCATAAAAATGAGTGAATAAACAAGCAAAGGTTCTGAAACAAGAAAAAAATAATAAATAAAAAAATTTTAAAAAAAAGGACAGGCCAGAATCTATGTGGATGTAAAGAATGACATTCAAATACATGTTTTGACATGATTTTTTTAAAAGACAAATGAGCCCTATGGGTTTTGCAGATTAAAAAGCATTACTACTTTCCTTAAATATAATTCCTGAGGCAAGTGGCCTTTAATGATACTTTAAGAAGCATCGTTATTCCTGAGGATGCAGCTCAGTGGCACAAGTACCAGCCTGGCAAGCGCAAGGTTCTGAGTTGGATTACTAGTGCCAAAAAGAAAAACTATCATTATTGCTCTAGGGAACAAAATTCACTTTTAATAAGCTAATTAATATTCAGGTAAGATTTTCATGTATACAAGTCAATGATTTTTAGCTAATTTAGACAGCTACATAAACTACTACTCCAGTACTTGAAATTTTCCATCACTTCCCCAAAGTTGCCTTGAATTTATCTGCACTCATTCCCCACTTCTACTCTTTTCCAACCATTGATTTGCTATTTGTTACTATAGATTTCTAGACCCTCCTGAAATAATATCATACAGGTACAGTACTTCTATTTTCTTTCACTCAGCATTTTTTTTAAACTTATTTGAAAAATAAGTTAAACTACAGTTCAGACTCATAGGCATATTGATCCTCCTGTGTCAGCCTCCCCAGTGTTGGGATTACAGGTGTGTGCCACCATGCCCAGTTTCAGTGGTCAGCTTGGAGCAGCGCTGGCAGGCATGCAGTACTAGGGAACAAACCTGAGTTCTTGTACTTGTCAGGCAGATGCTTAGATTGCCATGCCATCTCAACAGCCCATTCAGCATACTTTTGAGATCCATTAATGCTGCTTTTTTCATACAAGTAGCATTCCATTTTATATATACAGTATTCCAGCTGTATATAACACCCACATTAACTCTGCTTTTGGCTTTTAATAATGCTGTTATGCACATTTAAGGGCAAATCTTGAAGGATATATGCTTTCATTTCTCTTGGTTAGATTCCTGGCAGCATAGATGTTGGGCTGTTTGCTCATTTTTTTTATTTTAAAGAATTTTTTTATTTTATTTACTGTTTATTTCTTGTTTCAGAACCTTTGTTTGTTTATTCACTCATCTTCATGGCTGGCCCAGCCTGCTCCAAGGGCAGGGCTGGTGCAGCATGTGGTGCTGGGGATCGAACCGCAGTCTCCAAAGCCACCCAAGCCTTCCCAAGCAGGCGCTTCAGACCACTGAGCCATCCCGCCGGGCCCTGTTTGCTCATTTTTATTTATTTTTTTTTTTAAAAGAACCACTTATTTTTCAAAGATTGCACCGTTTTACAGTCCCACCAGCACACTTGAGGTTTCCAGTGTCCCCACATTCTCATCAACACCTGTTATTGCTTATTTTTTTGATTATATGTACCCTAGTGGGGTGAAGTGATATTCCATCATGTGTTCCCAATTTCTATTTCTGTGAGGGATGAAGTTGAGCATATTTTCCTATGCTTACTGCATAGTCTATATGGCTTTTAGAGAAATGTTGATTTACATCATTCTTTTTTTTAACTGTACTTAAGCTACATATATATATATTTTTTAAAGAATTTTAAAATTTTATTTATTTTTTTTCTTGTTTCAGAACCTTTGTTTGTTTATTCACTCATTTTTATGGCCGGCTCAGCCCGCCCCAAGGGCAGGGCTAGCGCAGCATGTGGTGCTGGGGATTGAACCTTGGTCCCTGAAGCCGCTCAAGCTTTCCCAAGCAGGCACTTTAGACCACCGAGCCATCCTGCTGGGCCCATTAAGCTATATTTTTAAGTATAAAAATCTATTAAAATCTTCCCCTCATGCAATTACTCATATGAATTTCAAAGTTAATACACGTGGTTGGGGGCCCGGCGGGATGGCTCAGTGGTCTAAAGCGCCTGCTTGGGAAAGCTTAGGTAGCTTCAGGGACCGCGGTATGATCCCTGGCACCGCATGCTGCGCCAGCCCTGCCCTCGGGGCGGGCTGAGCCGGCCATAAAAATGAGTGAATAAACAAGCAAAGGTTCTGAAACAAGAAAAAAAAAAAATAAATAAAATTAAAAAAAAAATACATGTGGTTGTTTTGAGAAGCACTTGAAAGCTACATGAGACCAATATACTCAAGTAATGACAGCAACTATAATCATATGGAACTTACTACATGCACAACACTGCATGCCCCTGGTCGTATTTTCTACAACCATGCCACTGCTGTCATGTGGGCCAGATAATACTCTGGATGGGATTATATGTACTGGAGGATATTTAGGAGGACCTCTAGCCTCCACTCACCAGATACCAGTAGTGCCCCTCCAGTCATAACAAAAAACATGGCAGTAGATACTGTCAAATGCTTGTCTTCTGAGGAATGAGCACAACTTTATTTGGGAAATCCTGAACAAGGACTGCACTAGAACAGGAAGAACACTGTACTAAGTGTTTTTACACTGAAGGAACCACACAAGTCAGAGTGATTTCTAGGTTTAGCACTCCAGGACTAAGCGCCTCTGCTCTGTATCACATTTTGTTTTTCCCAGACACCAAAGAATTTATGATGTATAACGCTTTTTATTTGAAAATAATGAACAGCCAATACTGAACTATGGAAGGAGGATGAGGATATAATTTCTGGAGAAGCAAATATTGAAGTGAGGGTACACAAAAGAACACCCTTGGATATTCATTACACTCTCCTAGCTCTGTTCAACAGAATGTTCTGCAATAAGGCAAAAAATCTGTTATCTGCACTGCACAACATAGTGATCACCAGACACATAAGACCACTGATCACTTGAAATGTGGCCACTGTGACTAAGGAACTAAATCCTTAAGTTAAAATAGCTTCCACTGAAATCAGCTGCTATGTTGGATAATGCAGTTCTAAGTACACATATGAGCAAAGGTTTCAGATATATAAAATCCAGAATTATGTACACTTAAGATTCATTCACTGTTTTGTAACAGTTGCAGCAAGACTCCAAAGTGCTTTGTGAGAGTGCTTTATGAAATCTAGGATGAGAGGGCATACTTGCTCAAATCTGAACCAGACTGCTCTGCCACAAAGTCTCTGGGTATTACTGAGGAGTAACATGGGGGCGTTTAGCCCTGGCTGTTTCTATACTTCTTTTTTTTTTTTTTGCGGTACCAGGGATTGAACTCAGGACATTGCGCTTGCCAGGCAAGCACTTATTTCACTGAGCTATCTCCCTGACCCTATACTTCTAATAAACTTAAGTATTTCTTCTGCTCAACTCTTCTTTTTTTCCAAAGAGAAAATTTAACAGTATCGATTCTGCTGTTTTGCTTACTCTTTGCCAGAAGAATAAACTAATTAGAGCCATAAGGCCTGAGACATAAAAAATATCTGGTGAAAGCAAAGGCTGAGCAAACACTGTAAGGTAGTGCATTTTTTTTTTTTTTAAAGAATTTTTATTTATTTTTTTCTTGTTTCAGAACCTTTGTTTGTTTATTCACTCATTTTTATGGCTGGCTCAGCCCCCCGCACCCCGGCTGGTGCAGCATGTGGTGCCTGGGATTGAACCGCGGTCCCTGAAGCCGCCCAAGCTTTCCCAAGCAGGGCTTTAGACCACTGAGCCATCCCACCGGGCTCAGGTAGTGCATTCTTTTTGCAGAGTTCACTAGTCAGATTCCCTGTGGAATTACTGACATGATTTAAAATTCTTTAGTGATTTCAGCTTTAAAATCTGGTCGTGGGCCTGGCGGGATGGCTCAGTGGTATAAAGCACCTGCTTGGGAAAGCTTGGGCAGCCTTAGGGACCGTGGTTCCATCCAGGGCACCACATGCTGCGCCAGCCCTGCCCTCAAGGGGTGCTGAGCCAGCCATAAAAATGAGTGAATAAACAAAGGTTCTGAAACAAGAAAAAAAAAAAATCTGGTCGTTTCTGACCCTTAAGCATATAAGACATTTTTCAAGTTTCATCTGGATTCTAAGCAGCCTCATTAGCAGGAAGAAATACCTTCTTTCTGCTTACTGCTACCACTAGGAAGCAGGATGGACACCAGGCAGTGAATGACACCTGCATGACCAGCTCACACAGATATACTATATATTACACACACACTTTCAGTGGAGTTCAACTTTCATTGTGTTTCCAATGATCTGAGACCCTAAAAAGCTAGAACCCACTGATACATATCATTTTATAAATCTTTTTAGAATTCTTTCTTTATACCTAGGGAGACTTGAAGATCATTCCTCCATACTTACAAATGTTTCCCAATTTCATAGTGCTTTAAGATTACTAAGTCATTTAGGTATATATTCACTAGTTATCCCTATATTAACTATAGTAGTTGTGGCTAGAGGCAAAGAGTAGGTAGTCTCAATAGTTTAGCAGTCTAAGCACCTTCCTGACAAGGACCCAGGTTTGGTTCCCAGTACCCGATGCCAGCCACCAAAATCAGGGTTGGTGGCACACACCTGCAATCCCAGCAGTAGGGAGGCTGAGACCAGAGAATCACTATAAGGCCAAGCTGTGTAGTAGGATGCTGTACCAAATAAATAAATAAATGACTGAAAAAAAAAAAGGGAGATTTTGAAAGATCAAAATAAAGGGGGCAAGGGGCCTATAAAAATAGCTGCTATTTCCATACATGTGACTTGGCTATCAAGAATTGACAGGTATTTTTATACCCCTGGAAGCCAGGCTCCTTTATATTATCTGCTTTGCTAATAGAGCATTGGCAAAATGAAATAGAGAGGGTTGAAAAGTGCCCATTCTAACATTAAGAACCTGAAACTAGCATGGGAAGTAGCCTGGACTAACCTGGAAGATAAGAACCCAGCCATCCCAGGTCAGGTTGAAGATCTGTAAATGACGCCCTCCTGGACCATTCAAAGTCTAGCTGGCCCAAATCTAAAGAATAACCTAAGCCGGGAGTGGTGGCACACACCTGCAATTCCAGCACTTGGGAGGCCAAGGCAGGAGGATCAGTGCGAGTTCAAGACCTGCCTGAGCTACAAAAGTGAGCTCAAGGTCAGCCTGAACTGCATAGTGAGACCCTGTCTTAAAGACACACACACACACACACACACACACACACACACACACACACACACAAAATAACTTAGCCAGCTCATGGAATCATAAAAAACAGCAAAAGTCTGGGGTCATTTGTTATACATGGAAAACTAAAAGCAAGATTAGTCTTTCTATTTTTTAATGTATTTAGTACAGAGTCTACAGGGTCTCACTACACAGATCAGACTCATAGTGATCCTTCTATTTTTCAGCCTCCCAGGTGCTGGGATTACAGGTGAGTACCACTATATCCAGTCTCAGTCTCCAACTCTAGTGTGCCCTGGGAGCAGGGGCAGGGCCTGCACAGTAGGGATTTGACCTTGGGCCCCTGAATCTGCTTAGGCAGGTGCTTTAACCTGCTGAGCTATTTGGCCATCCCCTAAAAGCAATAATAAGTGGCAAAAACAAAACAACCACAAAAAGATAACACCCAATTCCCTCCCCCCTAAAAAACTCAGAGTTCTAACAGTTTCTAATCTTTGGCATAAAAACCCTAGCACCCCCTTGACTTGGCCACCCTTCCCAATCTATCAGAAAATTTCCATGTGAGATGCTACAATGGAGGCCTCAACATAAAGTAAACTCACCAAATACTCTGGGTATCAGAAAAATATTTTGCTTGTATTCTCTTTGCCCTTTCAAATACTTCTTTAGGAATAAGCCTGGAAAAAGTGCATTGTTTATGAATGCTACTTACCTTAAGTAGTTCATACATATAAAACCGAATATCAAAGTCTGTCAGGATCTGGTAGAGTTGCTGAAACACATTGAAAAAAACACAAAGTGAGTCCTTTGCATCTTGTCCTTCTACCTGTCAATCATTATCTGTAAACTTAACCCTCAAGTTACTAAGAAATCTCCTAGTTTTTATTACCTGAGCTGGAATAAATGGCAAACATGAGGAGTCTAATACTTTAATCTTAAGAAGAAAGTAGAAACAAATCTATCTATTCATTCACTCATTTATTCCATAGGAGGAAAACATTTAAGCCAACTACTCGGATCTTTGCTATTTAATGCTCCATAACTTTTTTTCATTTATGCATTGGGTAGAGTCTCACTACGCAGCTTGGACTCATAGTGATCCTTCTGTTTTCAGCCTCCCCAGTGCTAGGATTATAGGCATGCACCACCACACCCTGACTTGGCTGCTTGCTCCATGTGTCCCAGGGGTAAGGCTTGTGCAGCACGGAACTGGGGATCAAACCCTGGTCCCTGAGCTAGCCAAAGAAGGCACTTAGTCCCCTGAGCTGTATCACCAGCCAATCCTCCTGTAACTTTCTTTCTTTAGGCTTTTTGACACAGGGTCTCACTATGTAGTTTAGACTGGTCTTATACTCACTATGTAGCACAGGCTGGCTTTGAACTCACGGAGATTTTCCTGTTTTGCCCTCCCAAGTGCTGAGATTATAGGCATGTGTCACCATGCCTGGCATGCCATAACTCTAGTAACAGCAAGTACATTATTGTAAGGTCTAAGTTGTCCAGCTATTTTAATATTCTTATTGCCTATCAAACAAATCATCCACACTGCAGCACTGCATTATAGTCTAGAGAAATGAGTTCTAAGTGGACAATAGAGTCCCTTGGCTGATATAGTATTATAGTGTTAAAAGACAACCAGGCTGTTTGTGAAAAACAGGAGAAAAATGAGGTGCTCTAATGTTTGGAGATGGCAAGACTTTTGAAAAACTTATGCCTTCTCCTCATTCAAAACTAATTCAAAACTAGAAAAAAAAAAGCATGTTTCTTAGGCATTAAGTAATGTTTTAGGGGCAAGAAAATAGGAGTGGGGGAAAAGAGAAGTGCCAAAAGTGACCACAGGCCAAGATGACATGCAAATGAAAATGTTTATTATTCATAACCCAAATACCCACCTAGGAACTTAAAAATATCAACCTCTAACAATCACACTACAAGGTTCATTACAAGTATGACAAAACTTTGTCAAAAACTATACTACCACCTTTGATATTCAGTTAACTCCAAGTAAATCTCTCCAAGAGGCACAGAAAAATGTACAATGTGTTTTTCTAAAGCAGGAAAATAAAACCACACACTGTGTGTGTCTGCAAAAATGATACAGAAGCATAATAAAAAATGGTTCCATGTGTAAACGTGGAGGAACAGGCTTCATTTTTTTTTAACCCTCCAGAGAGTAAAGGTGACTCCTTTCCAGCTTAGTAAGAATACATGGCTTCATCAACCTCCAACAGCTGCATGGAACTGAAGTACCCTGAGCAGGTCTCCAAGGTGCCTCAGTGCTGGGATGATCCTGGTCAGGGCTAAGCTGCAGTCAAGCACAGAGGCACAAATACATCACTGTTTCTGCTTAGGACAGCTGTGGCTGTGTAAGAACCACACCCTGGGTTTTTGTCCTCCTAGCTCTGCTCTACAAGGCAGACTTAAGCTAGCATTCAGCAGTGACTGATAGCCGGAAAATACAGATACAGACTTAAGATACCATCTTCAGTGTGGAGATCACTTGCAGAGACTTTGCTAAACTGAATGCCAAGTCAATAAATAGCCCATGAAAGGAAAAAACAAAAAAAACAAAAAAAAAAAAAATCAAATTCTCTAATCTTAAAGGGCTAGTATATTTTATCTTCAAAAAACCAATATAAGCTATTTTATTCAGATTTTTGTTTGTGAAGAACTTGCCTTTCATAATCATGTAGTATCTATCAAGTACCTTTGTAAAAAGTAGAAAGCATAAAAATAAATGTCCTTGGACTGCCAATATAGTATTTCTAGCTATCCCAACCAGTACCTATTTTATATAGTACAAAAGACACTGGCTTCATAACAGCTTGGCCTTCATATATTACAAAGTACTGGATGACTAGCTACCATTCACTCACCCTTTGCAGCAGCTCTGGAGACAAGGACATCAAATCACATCTGTAATATTTAGCTCTCTGGGCCTAAAATTTGGCCCTCTCCAGGGTTCAGCCTGGCCTCCTGTGACTTTCATTGCTCTGACCTCACACAACCCTCAAGATATTTCTTCTCTGACCATGAGCCCATGTTTGTTACCTTCACTCGTCCCTCTCCAGCACCCCTTCACCTCCACCTGTAATGTTAAACTCATCCCTTCTCATCTCCTTTCTAGAGCACCTATGCTGGCCTTTACCTTTTCCAGGCTCTAGGCTATTTCCTTGTCATCTGGTATACAGAGGGCACTGGGAACAGCAAACATTCTTCACTTGGATACTTGCAGTGACCCAAAGTTCTTGAGATAAATTCTCATTATTTCGTAAATGCAAGGCTGTAAGTGTCCAGTGCAAACATTCCTTCCATTCCGCCATACACATGATGGTATGTGTGTGTAAGTCTGTGTTAAGTATTGTGGTTAGTGGTGGCCACCAGTTTGGTGATTCAAGATCTGAGCTTTCCCTACCCCATAAATATGGCAAAGGTCCACTGTACCAGAAGGTAGTACAGCTGTTTTTACCAGACTGAACTCTTTGACTATATTGTCAGCTCATACAGTGGAACAGTGTATTTACTCCACACTAAGGACGGATGGTCTTCAGTCTATACAGATGTTTTTATTTTTCAGATGCTCAACAGTCAATGCAACAAGTTACAGACTGTCTCGCAAAAACTACCAGTCTGCAACAAATTAGGGAAACCTGACAAGAACCACACTTTCCTTGCAGCTATGTGGACAGCATTAACTAAGCAACTGCAAAACATTTCTAGGAAGTTAGCTTTGCTCACATTGTCATGAAGTGATCTGTCAAAAACAAAGCAAGCCTATGCTTCCTGGAAGATTACGATGGTGGAAAGGATGAAAGTACTCACCAATCACATCTTTGCTACCAAGCCTCAAGCAGACTAGCATTCTCCTAGAACACAGTTCTATTATAGGACTATTCTGAAGGGCCTGTGGTTAAGATTTTAGACTTTCTAATAAACCCTGAAAAAATCTGAGAAAGAGAATGGCATACACTGCAATCTAGTGATCAGGCTCAGGAACACTGGGCCTAAAGTCCTAGACACCACAGAAAAGCCAAGGGTAGTCTCACTCCCTTCTGCTACCTGGACACACAGGGGCCCTCAGATGCTGAGGGAGGAGCAGCTACATTGTAACCAGCCAGACTCCCATGCCCACTCTCTCCTGACTGCCACAGAGGGCACATGTCCCTCACACATGTATGTCAGTCTATGAGGTCAGAAAGTCCAGATTCCCCAAGCAGATGGGAAAGAAAAGTGTGTGTGTGGGGGGGAGGGTAAGGATATAAAGTGAGTGAATGCAGTATTTTAATACCAGAGTCTCCTGTTTAGATATTGCTAATTTGTAATCAATCTCTAAGATCAAGATTAAAGCCAAGGTCAACATTTTTACAGCCTTTAAACCAAGCAAGTAAGAGCCAATCACTAAAAAAATCACTTATTTTCTTAAAAACTTACAAAGAAATGAGAAAATAATGTTAATTACCAATAATCAGTGTACATTTACTCCCAATTAGGGAAAATGAACTTTAACAATTCACAAAGCTTCACAAGGGGAGCTAGCTCAGGTTTACCACAATGTGAGTGACTTAGCCTCTAACTACCAGTGCAAATCTACCACATTTAGGAGAAAGCCCATTGGGAATGTTTTATTAATCTTTTTTTTTTTTTTTTTTTTGGGGGGGGGTCCTGTTTATTTTTATTTTTTATTTATTTTGTCTTTTTGAGACAGGGTCTCACTATGCAGTTCAGGCTGGCCTCGAGCTCACTTTTGTAGCCCAGGCTGGTCTTGACCTCGCATTGATCCCCCTGCCTCAGCCTCCCAAGTGCTGGGATTATGGGCGTGCGCCACCATGCCCAGCTTGTTTATTTTTATTTATACTATCCCAAAAGCACAGAAAACTGAAAAGCATGTTTCAACTGAACTGTTTTCTCCTTCAGACATCTCTGACTTAGTTGTGCAATTGCTATCCATTCTAGACTTTTCCCACTCATTTTGAAGTCTTTTATTCTAAGTGTCACCATTTATTTTTTTATTATAACTTGGACATATATGAAACGTTGACTTATGGTTCTGAGTAGAAACTGCCAAAGCCAGTAACTTTTTTTTTTCCCTCCTGGTACTGGGGATTAAACTCAGGACCCTGTGCTTGCCAGGCAAGTGCTTATTCTACTAAGCTATTTCCCCAGCCCAAACCAGTAACTTCAAATACAAAGGAAAGGGGACAGTGAGATGGCTCAGCGGTCTAAAGCACTTGCTTAGGCAAGGTTAGGC